>VMDO01000583.1:19266-65768 GCA_007922755.1 Pedetes capensis | reverse complement strand
AGCAAAGAAAGCAAATAAAAACAAAAAACACAAGCCATCTCTTTATCTTGACTAATATGAGTGACTGCTGCTTCTGTAACAATCAGTTGCAACTTTAGCCTCATTTCATTACTCTTGATTCTAGATGAAACATTGATACCTAGTTACATCGCTATTCCACCTTTCTGACTACATCCAATCCAGAGAAAAGATACAGTTCAACCCTCCCCCAAATTACCAACACAAAATCTTATACTGCATCCTTTTGAAAATAATCTGTTACTAAACATCCTTATTAGCCTGCAGCTGTAGCACTGTGGCTTCCAATCCCATCAGATCTTGGAAGCTAAGCTGGGTCGGGCCCCGTTAGTACTTGGATGGGAGACTACCTGGGAACAGCAGATACTGTAGGCTTGGGAGAAGGACCTGGCAACCTACTCCTAAAATCAATCCACCATTGAATACCAGAGAAGCACCAGCAATAGTGTTTTACCTGTTGTACATAGGGTCACCATGAGTCAGATATTGACTCCACAGCACCTAACAACAATAATATAGATGTAGTCTTCATAATCTTTGGCTGGAGGGCACTGACAAACCAAACATATGCTAAAAGTTATTGTATTATTTTATTATTCTTCATTTTAAAATGGTCCATTTTTAATGGGCAGTGGAAAATTGATCAGAATTATAATACAGTGAAAGCCAATCATTCATAATTATTGAGATTTTTAGGATCAAAGTGACTTCATTGAGTATACCTCAATCTTGGTGACTTAACTTTTACCACCAAATTTGCAAAAATTCCTATTTTCATTATAATTATTTCATATATTCAATTATTTTTACTTTTCTGCCTTTAGATCTATCATTTATAATTTTTAAAAATAGTATTTTAAAAATAATTGTTCTTGTTATCCTGGTTAGTGCACTGTGATTTCCTTCGCTGACTCTTTTATGCTATGAATATGTATACATTCCTTTTTAACAGTGTGTGTACCATCTTCTTCTTGTTGTTAGGTGCCATCGAGTTGGTGTCCAACTCATAGCAACTCTATGTACAACAGGTGAAACAGAATTGTCAGTGCTTCTCTGCTGTGCATAGGGTTTTCAATGGCTGGTTGTTTTGGGGAGTGGGTTGCCAGCTCCTTCTTCCAAGCCTACAGCACCTGGTGTTCCCATGCAGTCCCCCATCCAAGTACTAACCAGGTTTGACCCTGCTTAGCTTCTGAGATCTGACAGGATCGGAGGCCACAGTGGTACAGCTGCAGGCTGTACCATCTTAGATGCCTCTTATCCACATCTACTTGTTTGTCTTTGTCCTGGTCTACCTTCTTCCTTCCTTTACTAAATGTCTATGTCTATTCAGACAACTCCTCAGTTGTCCTCATGGGATGTCTTAGTGATACATCTCTCAAATCTGAATTAGTTTCCTATTACTGCTGTTTAGTGGCTTAAAACAGCACAAATTTATTCTCATACAGTTCTGGAGGTCAGAAGTCTGAGGTGAGCTTGACAGGGCTGAAGTCAGATTGTTAGAGTTGTTTCCTTCTGGAGGAAGGGGAAAATAAATGTGGTGTTATTGTTATGACTAATGTGAGTCCCCAAAATTTATGCAAAGTCTTAGTCCCCTGTGATTACAAACACACAAATCAAAGGCAAAGGTAAATGAATCTTAGTTGATTTTTATTTGGTTTATCTGTGGTACTGACTACCCACTTTTGTATATAATTAGGAAATAATTCTGAGTTTTTCCTTTTTCCTCCTGCCATGAAACAATCTGGTTTTCTCTCAGAAATAATGCCTGATTTGTAGCTTTTTACAAGTATTTTTATGTAACTTTTTTATATCATGTGCTTTTCTTGAAGCAACTCATTAATAAGTTGATTTTGAAAAAAGGATATTAAACTCATCACACAATGTGATTTGTCTTTATTCTAAAGATAATTTTTTTTCATTCTTCTTTCTCCTTTTTATATGTTTCTTTTTAGATGTGCCTATCAATGTAATATATATGTTACATTTTACTGGGTGGAAATATGTAAGAGAGCTCACTGTGAGTGGAAACTATAACTTAGCATCAATCCAAGATTAGTACTTTAAGTTAATATCATGCAAATGTAAGTTTTTATACAACAGAGAATTTGAAGATATTAAGTCATAGAGTACTTAGGCAACAGAAATATGACCTGAATGCTTACCCTCAACAACAAAATGAGTAACAATACCAATTGCAATTCCTATAATTGCTACAATCACCAATGTGAAAAGAGCTAGTCGTATAGGATCCCAAAATTGCTGTCTTCTTTGATATTCAACTTGTCGGTATTCATCTTCTGAAAATTCAACTGGTCTGTGATAACGGAAAGAAAGAAAACATCAAGACAATAAAAAAAAAATTATGGTTCTACTTTATGTCCATTTTGCTCTGTTCCTCTATGACAATAGTTTATATTTGCTAAATGACACTGGGATATTTAAGTCTCAAAAAGAACACTCACTAGGGTTTATTTTTCCTTATTTTCCTTATTTTATTAGTGAATATTAAATATACAGAATAATGGCCTGTGTTTTATTGTGATATTTTCATACATGGATATAACCTACTTTGATTGTATCCACTTCCATTGTCTCTCCTTATTCTATCCTCCCCTCTCTCCCTGATCCCTTTCTTCTTCTCAAATAGTGTCTATTTTCATGTCATCTCTCTTTTATTTTTCTCTAGATTCCACATATGAGATAAAACATGTAACACTTGTGTTAGGAACTGGCTTATTTCACTTAATATAATGATCTCCAGTTCCACCCATTTTTCTGCTAATAATAGGATTCTCTCTATTATTATTATTATTATTATTATTATTATTATTATTATTATTACCACAATACTGGGTGTTTGAACCAGGGCCTCGTGCTTTGCAAGTGCTGGACCACTGAGCTGTACCCTCAGCCCATTGTTTTACTTTTTGAGACAGGGTATTGCTAAATTATGCAGACTGCCTCTGGTCTTGAACTTGTGATCATCCTGCCTCTACCTCCTGAGTAGCTGTGATTACAGGCCTGTGCCACCACACCCAGCAGGATTTTATTTTTCTGTATGGCAGAGTAGTACTCCATGATGTATGTGTGTGTATATGAGTGTACATGTGTGTGTGTGATAAGTGTGATATACACATCACACTTTCTTTGTCCCATTACCAAAGGGCTCCCAGGTAGATTCCGTAAAGTGGCTATTGAGAACACTAGGCTTTAATTTGCACATCCTCCCTGAACACTGCCTAAAGCCTTACCACTGTGGAGTCTGATCCCATCAGATTTCAGAAGCTAAGCAGTGTTAGGCCTGCTTAGTACTTGGATGGGAGACCGCCTGGGAACACCAGGTGCTGTAGACTTGGGAGAAGGAACCGTCAACCCACTCCCCAAAAAACAATCAGCCATTGAAAACCGTATGAATAGCAGAGGAACACTGACAATAGCAGAGAAACACTGACAATAGTGTTTCATCTCTTGTAGGTAGGGTCACTATGAGTTGAATATAGATTCTGGGGCATCTAACAACAACAACAACAACCTCCAACACCACAATCACAGTAAAGTTTTAAAGTCTTACTGATGTTGACATTCAAGTGAAAATTTCTTCCCATTGCATTTCTTTTGGCATGCTGGCAATTTGAAATTTTGGTGGTGAAATACAAGGCCTCACTTTAAAAAATGTAATTTATAAATAATATTTTCATGTCATTTAAATAAAGAAGTCTTAGCAACAATGTTACAGAATATTCTCACTGGTTTTACCAGGTTAAAAATGGAAGATTTTAATAAGACTATGTTTAAAATGTCCTTAAAAACTTCTTAGTGGCTTATTTTAAAATAGTGATATTACTTTTGAAGACCTGATCATGATTCTTTGCATTTTATTAGTACCTTCCAGTGAAATCTCAACTTGGAAATTGCACTTGATAAAACTGCAGTATCCAAGAGCACTTGCCCTTTCCACTTGACTCCTATCTGTGCCCTCTGGTGCATTACCTCCTCTCCCTATAATGTTTTACATTATTTAGCTTGTTGCTGTCATTAGGTGCCATCAAGATGGGACCAACTCATATGACCTTATGTACAACAGAATGAAACACTCCCTAATTCTGTGCCAGGCACATGATCAGTTTTATGTTTAAGACCTTTGTTGTAGCTACTGTATCAATCCATCTAGTTGAGGGTCTTCTATTTTTCAATGACCTGCCACTCTCCCAGACATGATGTTCTTCTCCAGAGATTGGTCCCTCCTGACTACATGTCCAAAATATATAAGATGCAGTCTAGCCATCTTTCCATCCAAGGAGCAGTCTGGTTGCACTTCTAGGATAGATCCACTGGTTCTTTTGGCAGTCCATGGTATATTCAATATTCATCTCCAACACATAATTCAAAAGCATCCATTTTTCTCCAGTCTCCTTTATTCAGTGTTCAGCTTTCACAATCATATGATGTGACTGAAGATTCCATGGCATGAGTCAGGTGCACATTGGTCTTCAACATGACAATTTTACATTTCAACACTTTAGAGACGTCTTCTGCAACAGCTTTTCCCAATGCAATGAGTCTTTTGATTTCTTGCCTGCTGTTTCTATGGGTGTTGATTGTAGAACCAAGTAAAGCAAAATTGTGGACAACCTCAATCTTTTCTCCATTTATCATGAAGTTGCTCACTGACCCAATTGTAAGAATTTTTGTTTTCTTGATGTTGGTGTGCAATCCTTAATGAAGGCTATGCTCTTTGATCTTCATCAGTAAATGTTTCAAATCCTCTTCACTTTCAGCAAGGAGAGTTATATCATCTGTATAATGTATGTTGTTAATGAGTCTTCCTCCAATCATGATGCCACATTCTTCTTCATTAAGTCCAGGTTCTTGGACTTAGTATCAGCATAGATATTGAAGAGATATAGTGAAAGGGTACATCCCTGATGCACATCTTTCTTGACTTAAATGAGGAAGTGTTTCCTTGTTCTGTTCGAACAACTGCCTACTGGTCCATATAGAGATGGGAGAATGGCCTGGCAATCCACTCCCAAGACAATCCTGAAGCACTCAGCCATTGAAAACCCTATGAGGGTCTCTATAAGTCAGATACCGACTCAATGGCACCTAACAACAACAACAACATGAGTACAATTAAGTACTCTGGTATTCCCATTCTTTACAATGTTATCCATAATTTGTTATGTTCCACACAGTCAAATGCCTTTGCATAGTCAATAAAGCATAGATAGACATCTTTCTGTTATTCTCTGTTTTCAGCTAATATCCATCTGACATCAGCAATGTTGTTCTTGATTCCATGCCTTCTTTTGAATCCAGCTTGATTTTCCAGATGTTCCCTGTCTATATATTGCTGCAGTCACTTTTGAACAGTCTTTAGCAAAATTTTACCTGTGCATAATATTAATGATATCATTTAATAATTTTCACATTCGATTGGATCCCCTTTCTTGGGAATAGGCACACATACAGATCTCTTTCAGTCAGTTGGCCAGGTAGTTGTTTTCTAAATCTCTTGGCATAAACAAGTGAGCACCTTCAGCACTATATCTGTTTGTTGAAACATCCTGGAGTCTTGTGTTTTGCCAATTCCTTCAAGGCAACTTCCAATTTGTCCTTCAATACCATTGGTTCCTGATCATATGCAACCTCTTGAAAAGCTTGATTATCCACCAATTTTTTTTGGTATAATGACTCTGTATATTCCTTCCATCTCCTTTTGATGTTTCTTGTGTCTTTTAATATTTTCCCTGTAGAATCCTTCACTATTGCCACTCAAGGCTTGATTTTTTTTCTTTAATTCCTTATACTTGAGATAAACAGAGTGTATTCTTCTCTTTTGGTTTCTATTGCTAGCTCTTTGCACACCTCATTATAATGTTTGAAGTTACCCCTGTCCAACTTCAAAGTGGCTCTTTATTTACTCCATTTTCTGAATGCTCAAATAGAATTAAATATTGTGATATTTTCCAAGTGAATATTTTTATAAAAGTTTTTGTATTTTTATTGAACAATTATGTATTATACACTTTCCTTCACTAGATGAGATAAGGAAAAATCCCTAGATTAGCACTTTGCCACATTAAAATAATGTTTGTGAAACTATTCTAGGTCTGTAAAGGTATGAAGATTTTAAGAAATAATCTTTGCATTTAGGATGCTCACACTTAAAAGGAGAAAAAGACATGGAAACAAGCAGTTACTATGTAGTAAGAACCACACTAAAATAAGTTTATTCAAGATGAGATAGTGATTAACTTTGGAGGGCTGTGTCAAGAGATTCTATTGGAAAGAAAACACTATTAAAACTTTGAGGAATAAAAGTCTACCAGGTGGAAAGAAAAAGGAAAAATTATAGAGGAAATAGCATATGAAAAAACAAAACAAGCTGGGTGTGGTGGCACATACCTGTAATCCCACCTGATGGGGAGGTGGAGGCAGGAGAATCACAAGTTTGAGACCAGAGGTAGTCTGTGTAATTTAGCGAGACCCTGCCTCATAGTGAAGGAAATCCCCACTGAATGGGGAAAAATTTTTCACATCCTATATATCAGACAAAGGTCTAATTACCAGAATTTAAAAAGAATTTAAGAAAAAAAATCCCAAGAAAACAAATAACCCAATACACAATGGGCAAAGGAACTGAATAGACAGTTCTCAAATGAAGAGGTCTGTAAAGCCATGAAACACATGAAAAAATGCTCAATATCCCTAGCTATGAGGGAAATGCAAAGGAAAACAACTCTGAGATTTTACCTTACATCAGTAAGAATGACCAAGTTCAATAAAACAAATAACAACAAATGCTGGCAAGGTTGTGAAAAAAGGGAACACTCTTACATTGCTGGTGGAGCTGTAAATTGGCCCAACCACTGTGGAAATCAATGTGGAGGTATCTTAAAAAACTAAAAATAGATTTACTATATGACCCAGCTATAACACTACTGGGAATTTACCCAAAGGGAGATGTGTCATCATACCACAGAGACACCTCCATCTCCATATTCAGTGCAGCACTTTTCATAATAGCAAGGATATGGAATCAGCCAAAGTGCCCATCAACAGAAGAATGGATAAAAATCTATGGTACATATACACAATGGAATACTACTCAGCAATAAAAAAAATGAAATAATGCCATTTGCAGCAAAATGGATGGAAGTGGAGAAAATTATTTTAAGTGAATGAATACAAGCTCAGAAAGAGAAATATCACATGTTCTCACTCATATGGGAGCTGAATCAAAATTTTAAGAAGGAAAAAATCCTATGCAGAGGTCAGAACATAATAAAAAATAAGCTAAGAATGGTATTACTATAGATGGTCTAGAAAATTCATGTAATAGTTCTGACAATGTAAAAAGAATGCTCACTACAGAAAAAGTTTCTATCTTAAACAGAACTGGAACCCAAGTATATATAGAAAAAATATTACCATAAAAAGACAATCAAATGGAAGAGAAGTCTTTGGTGGGACGGGGGGAGGAAGCCCACAAGAGGGTAAGGGGGAACTTATATGTATAATGTACAACAAAAGCATATATGGAAATTTCACAATGGAAATCATGTCAGAATGAATCACATTAAGGTGTACATTAAAAATTTCCAATAAAAAATGGGCTGGGTGTGCAGGTCAGTACCACTAAGAAAAAAAAAAACAGAAATCATTTATTATTGACAATTAGTGTTGGAAAAAATTAAATATAAATAGAATGAAGCTTTTACTCTGAAAAAATTTATTATCTGTAAAGTATGTCCAGACTGTAAGCCTTTATCAGCCTGTAATCATGGAAGAAGACATGGTAGAGCAGGTACCTGAAGTGGGCTCATAAAGAGGTTCATAACCCAAAGGGGAGAGCTAGAAATTTATCTTGCAGCAGTTGGAGAACCAGTAAAATTTTAATCACGTAATGAAATTTAGAATAATACAGATGTGAATGAGGATGGGGATTAGGCAAGAGAACTGACAGGTAAGTTAGGTTAGAGGTTATGTTGATGGGATAGAAAGGAGGAGATAGATTTATCTTAATCCTGGAGATTTGTTGAGTTATTAATTAGCTATGGGGCAAGAAAAGACCTAATGGCTCACTTGCATGGATGTCCAGACAAATGGTTGGTGCTCTCAGGGGAGATGAAGAAGATTGAAGGAAAAGGAACTGCTTCCAATACAGACATCAATAATATTAACACAGAGCAATTTGCTGTCCTTGTACCTGGATCTGAGTCAAATAGAAACGACCTGTTTGTGCCCTTTCTGATTCATTTTATTTTTGTTTTGTTACTAATGCCTATTTACATGATTGTAGTTAAAGCAACTGTAAAGGTTGAAGCTACATAGTCCAGAAAAAAAAGTTAAATCCTCATGTGCAAGGACCTCATACAAAATCAAAATCTCTATTTCCAAATTTTCTTCGTGTGTGTGTGTGTGTGTGTGTGTGTGTGTGTGTGTGGTACTTGGGAGTTGAATCCATGGTCCCACATATACTTAGCAGGTATTCTACTACTGGGTTGCACCCTCAACACATTTTTATTTTTTTTATTTTGAGATAGGGTCTCACTAAATTACACAGTCTGCTTCTGGCCTTAAACTTGCAATCCTCCTGCTTCTGCCACCTGAGTTGTGGGGATTAGAGGTGTGCACCACCATGCTTGGCATCTATTTCCAAAATCTATGGAAATAAGTATTTTTGATTTTTTATTTTGTGGATGTTTTGAGTGCTGTAACTCATTTTAATTCTCATTCCCCTTTCCCCTAAATTTTGTTGATTTCATTGCTGTATCCTGAGCCCTTCAAGAAGCAAGAAATGATGAGAATCAAATTTTATCAAATTTATGAGGATAATCGTCAAACATCACATAATGATAATGACGCATGCATCATTGTAAAAGAGGCTTTTTTTCCCCTTTTATCACAGTCACATTTAATTTTGAAATGAATTTCTTCCGCCTGATGATCACGTGTTTTCAGTCTGATGTAACCAGAATGCTGACTTATGTCACATGTGGAAGTTGAAGTATATTTTACCAAATACTCATTTCTGTGTCATGAAATATAACTGGAAGGAAGTATGCAGATACCACTCAATTACAAAGAAAGTGGTCTTTACCCTGTGTTATGGCTTGAATGGGGCCAGGGGGTTACCTCAGTTGTTAGAGTGCCACTCTGCACTCTCTGAGAACCTGAGTTTGATCTCCAGGACCACAAAAAACAGGAGAAGGACATGGCAATCCACTCCTGAAGCAATCCTGAAGCAGCCATTGAAAACCCTACGAGGACCTCTACAAATCGGACTGAACTAGATGGCACCTGACCACAACAACACTGGTTTGGATAGGAAGTGTCCCCACCAAATGCCCATGTGTTGAAGTCTTCATCCCGAGCTGGTGGTGCTATTGAGAAATGATTGGATCAAGAGGGTGCTACTGAACAAACTATTGTGTAATGGGGCACAACTGGAAGAAGAGGGGCCCTGGGGGCATGACTTTAAAAGCTGTATCTTGTCCTTGGAGCCTTCTGGTCTCTCTCACTCTCTGCTTCCTGGCCACCATGCAGTGGGCAACTTTGCTCTGCCACCCTCTTCTGCTATAGTGTTCTGCCCTGCCACATTCTGGGAACAAAGGAGTTGGCTAACCATGGATAAAATTTCTGAATCTGTGACCCAAAGTAAGCCTTTCCTCCTGTAAGTTGTTTTTCTCAGGTATTTTGTCACAGTGATAAAAACTAATTAACATGCACTAATTGGGGGGAAAAGTTCATAAAAAGCCAGGAATGTATTCAAAAAATTGCAAGTCAACCAGGGTGTTTTGAAATGCTTGTGATGAGCATAATAGACTAAAGAAAATGTATTCAGAGTATTTAGTGTGTGATGAACTATGAGAAGTAGGTTATGATATGTTGGATTATATATTAGTTGCTTGGACTAGGATATTGGCAGTGGGATCAGAATATATAATTGAATTTAGAATATAGTTAAAAGTCATAGGTGCCAGAATTTCCTGGTGAATTGGTTGCAGAATATGAGACAGAAAAAAGACTTAAGAAGGTTTCCAAGGTACTTAGTCTGAGCAGGGGAATATATAGTAATTCAGCGGCATTTTGAAAGTGGTAAGAGAGATTTTGAAAGTGGTAAGATCCATTTCCCCCAGGTGTCTGTCGGCTTGTTTTGCTGTGGGGGTTTGCGTGTTGCTGTGATGCTGAAAGCTATGCACCCAGTATCTCAGATACCAGCAGGGCCACTCATGGTGGACAGGTTTCAGCTGAACTTCCAGACTAAGATAGACTAGGGAGAAGGACCCTGCACCCCACTCCCAAAAAAATTAGCCATTGAAAACTCCATTAATAGCAGAGAAGCACTGACACATATAGTGCCAGAAAATGAGTTCCTCAGGTTGAAAGATATTCAAAAGATGACTGGGGAAGAGTTGCCTCCTCAAAGTAGCATTGACCTTAATGATGGAAATGCAGTAAAGCCCCCAAGACCTCTCTTTGCTGAGGTGAGCATGACTCAAAAAGAGAAGAAACAGTATCTGCAACAATGGGCTCAAACATAAAAAGATCCCGTGCACAGCACAATGTTGGGGAGTGTTTTGATCTGTTGTATATAGGATTGCTATGAGTCAGCCCCAACTCTATACCTAACAAGAAGATCCATTTATTAAAATAATGCACATATGGAACTCTAATATATAATGCAGATTTAAAACAGAGTTTTTCTGTGATTGAGAGAGAGTATACAATTCTTGTCAATGTTAGGTACTGTAGAGTGGATGTCCGACCCATCGCGACCCTATTTACAACAGACGAAATACTATTGTCATTGCTTCTCTGCTATTCACAAGGTTTTCAATGGCTGATTGTTTTTTGGGAGTGGGTTGCCAGGCCCTTCTCCCAAGCCTATAGCACCTGGTGTTCCTAGGCAGTCTCCCATCCGAGTACTATCCAGGCCTGACCCTACTTAACATCTGAGATCTGACAGTATCAGACACCACAGTGGTATGGCTGCAGGTGTATACAACTCTACTAGTGTATAATCTCCCTATTGGGGGACCTCCGAGACACATTTTCAAAAGTGAATTGCTAAATTTCATATTGGCCTACAAACTCTTTAGCAAGACCCTGATGTTCCTACATGATGAAGCCCCTGGCAGCCTGATCTCTCACATGGCCCTTATTCATCTTGCTGTCATGTGGTTGTCCTGTCTTTACTTGCTATGTATCCAGAAAGCACAGTTTTACATTTAATGTGTATATGTATAATGTTTATAAAGTCTTTTCAACATAGGAAACTCTTAAGCAGGCTTTCACTTGTAATCAGGAACCAGCAGACAGGCAGTAGTTATATCATCAACCATTTGTTCTTTCTGCCCAGAGGTCTCAGAAGAGGTGTGTGTCAATTTTCCATTACTGTCACAAAATATCTGAGCCAATCCTTATTAAGAGAATAGGCTTATTTTAGTTAACAATTCTGGAGGCTTGTCTATGCTCTGTTAGATCTGTTGCTTTTGAACCTGTGGAGAGGATACAAATCACATTAGGAGTGCATGACAGAGGAAATCTCTGCCAGGAAGTGAAAGAGAGGAAGAGGAAGAGATTGGAGTTCTACAATCTCCGTAGAGGACACAAGCCCAATGATCTAACTCCTTCTCACTAGGTCCTACCTCTCAAAGACTCCATCACCTCTCAATAATGCCAAGCTGGTCTCTCTCGCTCTCTCGTTCGATGGAGCTGAGTAGACCCCGACGCATTGGACAATAAAATCCTTTGTGCTTGCAGCGGCTCAGGTCTCCGTCTCTCATTGGGAACACTTTGGATAGACACGGTGTCCCTCCAGGAAGCCGAGTCTTACATTTTGGAGGTTCCACTGAGATCATCCCACTGAGATTCGGACGCCAGGCCAAGGATTAGGTAAGGTGGCCACCGCTCTTTGTCTCTTTGTTTCTTTGTCTCTATACCTGTCTCTGTCCACTTTTGCTTTGGAAACTTTGGTGCTCGAGCAAATAGTGAGTCACGGGCTGGGCGAAAGCCACTGTGCCAGGGGAAGGTGTACCTCCTGATGGGAAGGCTGGACGATGTTCCACGCCTTCAAGGGGGGGGATTTTGTCCCCCCTCCATTGGGAGAGCGACTCCAGCCCGACTGATCACTGGGACTGACCGCTCGCTTGGTTTTGGGGTAACCGGGCCACTCACCGTGTTACAGTAATTATGGTTTGTGGCACCTCTTTTGTTCTGTGTTTCTTGGTTTCTCTTTAGAGCCTTGGCTTTCTGTTTTAAATTTGGGGAGATGAGGTGGGTCACTCCTGCCACAAGGCATGAGGCCGTCGTCTCACTTTCGGTTTTGTTTGTGCGCACCAGGGAATATTTTGTCTTTGTGCTGCAGCATTTGTTTTAGGGAGAATCCCGAGGGTCAGACATGACATAACCTCGGCCTCAATCCTAACCCAAGATGTCGGGATAGGATTTGGTTTGAATATGTTTTGTTCATTGTTGTCTCAGTTTGTTATTCAGTGTCTGTCTGTTCTGTGTTAAACCCCTGTTCTTGGTACTGTTTAGCTTTCAGGTCATCCATAACATCATGGGAACTTCAACATCAAAGCCAGCGACCCCTTTGTCTTGTATGGTGTCTCACTTCAGATTTGCTTTTTCTCCAGACATGGCAGCTGAATTTGGAGTCCATTTTATGCTGAACCTGAAAGCTTCCCTCTATGCCTAGTTCCTCTAAGATGATATTAAGTACATAAGGTTTAGGTTTAAAAAAAAAAAAAGGTAAAATGGGACATGCTTCATTTACAACTTTATGGTATGTACATCAAGAATTGCTCTGTTCATCTTTTGTGTTTTTGTGGTGTTTGTTCCCCTATCTGTATTTTGGACTAGTGCAAGGATTGAGAAGCTGCACTATAGGGAGTCTGCCTGGTTTTGGAATATGTGAGCAATGCCAATTAAAGTGAGATCTACCCACAGGAGCCTGGACTAGTCTCCAGCCCTGATGAGTCCTGCCAGTCGAAGACCCTGGGGAAGGCACCCCCTGAGGCAATCCAGGGCCCCAGGCTCAATGACAGACCCCTCCCCTAGTTTGTCTTCTGAATCTCTGAATCTATCTCTGGGATCCCTCCTCTCATGTGTCTTTTGAATCTGTCTCTCTAATGTATGACTCCCTTCTGGCCAGATTCTCTCTTTTCCTACAAGTCCTTCTTGAAGACTTGTCTTGCCTCTGTTGTAGTCCCTGACCTTAGGACCCCTTTGTCTGCACAGATTGGGGCCCTCTTTATAGGACGCTGTCCAAGCAGGTCTTGGATAAGAAATTTCAGAGCCACCTCTGCCATTTAGGATATCCTCCTTCTGATTGCCTTTTTGGCCAAATTACTGTAATATGTTTGCCAGAGGACCACTCTGACTGCTGACATTTTCCTTTCTGTAAGAGAGTGAGCTGTCACACCCCTCAGAGGTCTGACTGATTAGAGACCAGTTATGTGGTTTTTTTGTGGTTTTTTTTGCCTTTGGTGGCTGCAAAGCACCAAGCCTGCTGAATTGTTGGTTCATGTTTTCTGTCACCCTGTGACTTTCCCAGTGCAATTCCAGGGTCCACCCCTGGGAGGACTACACTCCCGTGATGTTGAGTCTTTTGCGGGCCTACTCTTCTCTCCTGGGGGGGTACTCTTGGAGGCCTTATATAGGTACTAATGATATATACAATGGGAATGTCAGAGTCTTCTTTTTTCAGAAAAATCCCAAGCTCTTACATTCCTTTTGGAGTCTGTTTTCTTACCCACCAGGCTACTTGGGATGATTGTCAGCAACTCTTGCAGACGCTTTTCAAATCTGAAGAATGTGAATGAATCCTGAACAAGGCCCAAAAGTTGGCCCTTGGGCCCAATGGTGACACATTGCTGGATGGACAGGCCCAACTCACCCACGTTTTGCTTACTACCTGCCCCACCTGGGAACCGAATGCCGCTACAGGTAGGCTGAGTCTGAACACCTATAGCCAGCATCTCCTAGCCAGGTTATGAGGGACTGCTAGGAAGCCTATGAATTTGTCCAAGGTAAGGGTTATTCAGCAGGGCTCCTCAATCTCCTGCTGTGTTCCTAGAATGCCTCCTAGAAGCATACCTGTCTTATAGCCTATTGAACTGTATGCAAATGAAAATTGGAGGGCTATGAATTTGGCCTTTGTAGCCCAGTTGGCCCCAGACATTAGAAGAAAGATAAAGAGATTAAAAAGATTTGAAGGAAAGAATAGGGAGGAACTTATGAACATTGCCCTTAAGGTCTACAATAGCCAGGACTCCCCAGAAGATAAGTGGTGTCTCTCAGCCAAATGGATAGAGGCAATCCTAAAAATTCCCACCCCTACCTCAGAGAAGCAAATGAGAGAATTTCTAGGTTCTGTGGGATACTGTTGCCTTTGGATTTTAGGATTGGCTGAGATAGCTAAACCTTTGTATAGAGCCAGTGCAGGGACACATGAGCCATTAGTCTGAACAGAGGTGGAGCAAAAGTCATTTGATGACTTAAAACAGCCCCTGCACTTGCCCTTCCTGATGTTACTAAGCCCTTTCAGCTTTTCCTGGTGAAGTATAGCAAAAGGAGTTTTGATTGAACAGTTGGGCCCATGGAAGAGACCGATTGCTTACTTGCCTAAACGATTGAATCTAGTAGCAGCCTTGTTTACTTATCTAAATGATTGGATCTGATAACAGCCAAATGGCCAACATGTTTACAGATGATGGCTGCTGTGGCCTTCTGATGAAAGAGACTGATAAGCTGACCTTTGGCTAAGATTTAAACATTGAAGCCCACATGCAATTGATGGGCTGTTGTGAGGGACTCCTGAGAAGTGGCCCTCAAATGCCAAGTTAACCCAATACCGGGCCCTATTACTAGATCAGCCTCGGTTCCAGTTTCAAAAAGCCATGGTCCTAAACCCAGCCACATTGCTCCCAGATGATAACCCTACCCAGCGGCTTTATGATTGCTTGGAGATTATTTCAGCCCAGCAGGGACATCGGCCTTATCTAAAGGATGTGCCTCTGCCAGATGCAGAAGAAACTCTCTTCACAGATGGGAGCAGTTTTGTGCTGGATTGAGTTTGCTATGCTGGTGCGGCTGTGGTAAATCAAGATCTGCAGGTAATATGGGCCCTGGCATTGGGACATGAGACTTCTGTTCAACGTGCAGAGCTTATAGCTCTCACTCAGGCCCTGCCCCTGACTAAGGCAAAGACTGTAAACATCTATATGGATAGTAGATACACTTTTGGTACTCTCCTCAAACATGGAAAATTTATAAATAAAGAGGTCTATTAACCTCAGAAAAAAGACTGTCAAAAATAAGGAAATTTTGGGACATTTAGAGGCTGTTTGGCTGCTTAAATAAATGGCAGTTACTCACTGCAAGGGACATCAGAAAAAGAGATGAGCTGGATATGAAAGGACTGAGGAAATGATGCCTTTAATCGCAGTCCCAGTTCTCCCAGAAAAACCTAACTACTCAAAGAAAGAGGTTGGAACTTACCAAAATAAAATTGGACATAAGACTATAGAGGATGATGGAGACACCCTGATGGGCGCTACATGCTCACTAAGGCTTTAGGATGCACCTTGATTACTCAGATCCATCAAGCCTCTCACTTGGGGACTACCAAATTAGGTCAGCTTGTCACCACTCAACTTGACATCACCTCTATAGCTGAGGACATTACGTCCAGATGTGCTTGATGTGCCCAGGTAAATGCCACCAGATGAACGTCTAAGCAACAAGGAGTAAGGTACCAGGGTAACCAACTGGGAGAACATTAGGAACTATACTTTATAGAGATTAAAAGAAGCTGTTATGATTATAAATATTGACTAGCATTTATTGACCCTATTCTGGATGGACTGAGGCATTTCCAACTATGTCTGAGACAATGCAAATTTTATGTAAAAAATTAATATAGGAAATAATGCCTTGATTTGGTCTCCCATTGTTTCTGGGGTCCGATAATAGCCAGGCCTTCACGGCCAGCATTTCTAAATTAACTAGTAAGGCTTTAGATATAAATTAAAAACTCCATTGCATGTATAGACCACAGAGTTCAGGAGAGATAGAAAGGATAAATAAAACTTTAAAGGAGACTTTGACTAAAATAACCTTGGAGACTGGCGCTAAGTGTCCTGACCTCCTACCTTTCCCTCCTATACGCGTGAGATGCACCCGCACATCCCACATGAGGGACCCTATAAACTCGTTGTCACAGCATGATGATGTTACCTCTTGCAAGCTATAAAACTGTGTTACCAGGACCTTTCTAGAATGCTTGGAAACATGAACTCTGGGATGACTTTTCTTTATTTCCTTCTAGTTATTTTAATTATGTAATAATGATGTTAAAATTTAAAGATGTGCAAATGAATTTGTAAAAGCTTAAAAAAGGAATCTTTCTGAATAATTGTATTATGCTAAAACTACTGTTCTTTTGTTTTCTGACTGTCAGAGAAATCCATGTGAACTGAAGAACACAGAAATCCAGGAACTTAGGGAAATTTGAGAAAGATTGTGTAGGTATTTGACAGAAAGTAAAAAGCAAGTTTGGAAGAAGGCCTATGTGGAAGTGAGAACTGAGGGATGAGGAAAGTTGTATAGCTGATAAGATGTTAAACCACATTCAGGATAGGAAACTGGCCAAACATGGACTAATATGTTATATGATGATGATAAATATAGTGATGGTTCTGATCATAATAATAGAGAAAGCTATGATGATGGTTATAAATCTGATGATGAAAATGATGGGACCCAATTCTTAAGTCATGAATTGTAGCTACTATTTTAAGATTAAAATAGTTTTCAAAAAGAATGGGGGAATGAAGGACCCAGCTTAGCCATAGAAAAGCCATTTTATAGATCAGGCTAAGAAAATTTTTCCACTGCCTCAGAGAGACCCCCACCCCTCCCAACTTGGGAGGTCCCGAGCTATCTTAAGCTGCCGCTTCCTGTTATCTGCTAACACCAACGTCTCAGAATGCCAAAACCTTCCCCCTTCCCGCTCAAGCCTTGCTATTTGATTTAACCAATCAGTTTAAAAGTCAGCCAATGTGACCAATCAAAGTTGTACCAGTCAGCTAACCCGCCATTTTGCTTCTGTAAGGGTATAAAAAGCCCTCACTTCTGCATTTCGGGGTCTCTCTGGCTCTCTCGTTCGATGGAGCTGAGTAGACCCCAACTCGTCGGACAATAAAATCCTTTGCACTTGCAAAATAATAATAATAATAATAATAATAATAATAATAATAATGCCAAGCTAAAGACTGACTATGGAAGTTTGGAAAGGCTGAGATGCAGACAAGTTACTCTTCAATAATGAGACCTGCTTCCTCTAAGACTGGTTAGAAATACAAATGTATTGATAAGTATGAGGGTAGGGACTTAAAGGACTCCTTCCTTAATTTTACCCAGGACCCATATAGAGTCATAGAATTTACAGTTAAAAATAACCTACAATTAGTCTACTTTGATCACTGATGCTAAAATCTCCTTTATTATAACACCCCCATGATGTTGTTCAGACTATTCTTGAAACCCTCTTTCCAAACTTCCTGAAGAAGCTCCTCTTGCCTTCCATTAACCTGATGATGCTTTTCAGGCATGCATCCCAAAGTTTACACTAGTTGTATTTCCTTAAGAACATATAAAATGGATCTAATCCTTCTGTCACACACAATTCAACAAGGAATTGACCACTTTCTGTGGGTCTAGTACTAGTCTAGCATTTGTTACTTGCTAATGAGCAAGCCAGGGTTCCTGTTGTCAAATGAATTAAAATCAGTTAGTTATACATTCATAATCCATTCTACCAGTCAGCCAAACCAGTGGGTTATATCACCTTACTCCCATGGGGAAAATGCTAGGAACATGATAAGAAAGCATTTCCCACATATCTTTCATAAATTGACAAGTATTAATAGGAATCATATAACAGGTAAATTTAAATGAGAAAAGCATAGCTCCTTTATGAACTACCAAAAGATGTCTATTAAAATTAGAAACAGACAGCCAACAGTTTCTATTGAATAAATTTATGTATTAGGTTGACTCAGAACACAAATGAAAGATGAGTTGATTAACAGTTTAAATACAGATAAGAAGTTATTTTGTGACAACTATATGAATATTCTCTAATAAAATGTCACAATATTATTCAAATATTTGTGATCACTGCCCCGTGCCTTTTTCATTGGGCTGTGTTTGTTTCTAATGTCATTAAAATGCTACAAGGAAATATTGTGCAATTAATTTGAACTGGGTAAAGTGAATTGATAATTGATGACATCAAGATGAGGATTTAAATATCTGACTGTCCTTAGTACTGCTTTTAGGTGCCCCACAAATTGGTGTCCGACTCATAGCGACCCTAGGTACAACAAGCAAAACAGTATTGTCAGTGTTTTTGCGCTGTTCACAGGGTTTTCAATGGCCGATTGGTTTTTGGGAGTGGGTTGCCAGGCCCTTCTCCCAAGCCTACAGCCCCTGGTGTTCCCAGGTGGTCTCCCATCCAAGTACTAACCAGGCCTGACCCTGCTTAGCTTCTGAGATCTGATGAGATCAGACACCACAGTGGTATGGCTGCAGGCATCCTTTGTACTAACAAAATGAAAATAACCAAATGTAAATTAAATTTAATATATCCCTCAATGTGCAGCATGAATATTTATGTGCTAATCAGATGTTCTTACAGCAGCAGCCCTGAGGGGAAATTCTTCTCCTGTCTTACACATGTCTTAACGCATTCAACTTCAACCTGGAGTATAGATACACATTAGATATTCTGAGTTGGACACAATTCTCTGTACTTCTTGCCAAAAAAGCCTTCATTTCTGGGCATGCTTATGATTAGTAACATCTCTTCTACATGGGTTAACTGAGGTTGATGATCTTCTTTAACATACATACACCCTACACACATACACACACAAAGTGATATGCACTGCAGCAATGTGAACAAATACAATATTCACTTCAATGCAATTCTGAATGCGAAAAGTACCTATGAACTTCAGCAATAACCACAAACTGAGACTCTTCCTCCCCAAGGTTTAACCATGGACATGTAGCAGAGTAGAATGAAATCACCAAGAATGGGCTGTCTTTCTTTATGTTCTGCACTGTGGGCAGCTAAACGACATAGAATTTAAGAGATTTGAGTTGAGAGATAATGTGGGACAGCATTTTAAAGCATAGATTTTTGAGTCCAGATGTTATAATTTAAATTCTGGCTGGGTGCTATAGCACATGCCTGCTATAGCTACCTGGGAAACTGAGACCAGAGGATAGCAAGTGAGAGGCCAGAAGCAGCCTGCACAACATAGCAAAACTTTGTCTGAAAAAAAAAAAAGAATTAAAAAGGGCATGAGGGTACAACTTAGTAGTGGAACACTTGCCTAGTATGCAGGAGGAGCTGGGTTCAATCCTCTTGTATCAAAAAAAAAAAAGGAAAGAAAGAAAAGAATCTAACTCTGATGCTTATTAGCTGTGCAATTTTAGGCAAGCTACTTAACCCCAATTTTTATCTTTTTTGATTTAAAAAATGAGTGTAATAGTATCTATTTCACAAGTTTCTTGTGAAAATAAAATGAGACAATATATTTAACATGCTGTAATTGGTATAAAGGTTGTTGTTGTTAGGTGCCGTCGAGTCAGTGTCTGGACTCATATCGACCCTACATCCAACAGATGAAACAGTATTGTTACTGCTTCTCTGCTATTCATAGGGTTTTCAATGGCAGATTGTTTTTTGGGAGTGGGCTGCTGGGTCCTCCTCTCATAAAGGTCATTAGTATTATTAAAATGCTATTAACTCACTTCTATTTAAAGACATTGAGTTCCTAGGAATAATCAAATCTAGATGTCTTTGTTCTTCATCAGTATGACAATTTTTTTGTTCTCACTCCAGTGGAATATTTTTCTGAATTTTTCTCCAATTTTCTTGTCTTTAAAAAATAAAATGGCTTTGCTGGGCATGGTGGCTCATACCTATAATGCCAGCAACTCCAGAGGTGGAGGCAGGAGGATCTCAAGTTCAGGGCCAGAGGCAACCTGAGTAACTAAGACTCTGTCCCAATTTAAAAACTAAAAAACAGGTGGGGGATTAGCTCAGTGGCAGAGTGCTTGGACAGTGTATCCAAGGCCCTGTGTTCAGGCCCTAAGTGCCACATAAATAAATAAATAAATAAATAAATAAATAAATAAATAAATAAATAAATAAAATGACTAAACTAGGACTGTAAGGATGGGAATGATGAGCACAGTTCTGTGAGCATTCTTCAAACATGTAGAGGTACGTATGTTCGAAATAACCAAGGGTGTCATTTTCTTTTATGTGTTATTTAGATTGAAGTCTACCAATTAGAAATGGTCTTTACACAAATTTCGTAAAGGATTAAACATGATGTTGTAACATATATAAATCTCATCACTATTACTCTCAGATACCTATTTTCTCTTTATTTGCCTTACTTTTCTAGTCTACTTTTCCAGTTGAAGCTTATACATTTACAATCACAATCTTCACTCTTCTCAGTTTTATTTTGATATTATCCATTCTCTTGTGTTGACTCCCTCATTTGGAAAGAGCATATGCTCTTTCCAAAAATTTTACTGCAATTTTACTACTTTTATAGCAATGGAGACATTTTTGGCTGCTATATTAAGAAAACATGAAACATATCACCAAATACTTGCTGACAACAGCAGACACTATCACTGCTTTTACCTCTGATAACCTTCAGTTTCCTAATCTGAAAAATGTGGGAAATGGGCCTAAATTTCTAGACTTTAGTGAGGTTTAGCGATAATATAAATTAAGTAGTATTATGGTGCTCAGGGGCTGGGATTTAGCTCAGTTGGTAGAGTGCCACTCTGCAGTCTCTGAGGTCCTGAGTTCAATTCCCAGCACCACAAAAATGGGAGAAGGACGTGGCAATCCACTCCCCAGACAATCCCAAAATAGTCAGCCATTGAAAACCCTATGAGGGTTGCTATGAGTTGGATAAGACTCGACGACACCTAACAACAACAACAACAGTGATTATGGTGTCTGAGTCTACAGTCATACTCCCTTGGTGTCCAACTTAGTCAGATCTCAGAAGCTAAGCAGGGTAGGGCCTGGTTAGTCCTTAGCTGGGAGACCACCTGGGAATATTGAGTGATATAGGCTTAGGAGAAAGACCCAGCAGCTCACTCCCAAAGCAATCAGCTATTGAAAACCCTTGAATAGCAGAGAAGCACTGACAATAGTGCTAGGCATGGCACAATGTCCAGAAGTGTTTTGTTCTGTTGTACATAGGGTCACTCAATAGCACCTAACAACAATAATATTGTACCTGATGGTAATAGGGAATAAAAAGGAAGTACATATTCATTATAATTCATCATTCATAACTACAGTTAATTCAATGGAACTCTCCAAATGTCATCGTGGGGAAGGATATTTTAATTTGTATGATTTCTACTTTGGAACATCTCTCTGCCAAGACAGTGTTAGGTGGATAATACATTTTATCTGAAATTCATCCAACAATTCTTTTCATTAGTTATTAATAACCTAATTTTATGATGAGTTAAGTAAGTCATACATAAACTAATTTGGGCAAGATAAGATTAGCAAGTATTGGGACAAATATTTGGACTCAGGATTATGATTCCAACTTCTCAATTATTTCTCTATTCACTTTTCCTTTGATAATTACACCCACGGATAATTAATCACAAACATTTGGGATAAGTTCTATCCCATTTTGTCTTCACCGAACTATCATAAGGGAATCTTACCTATTCTCTGTGTTTTCACTTTTCTTTCTCAGCAAACCACCTGACACTCTGCAACCAGATACATTTTGGAAAAACCCTTTTTGATAATGTCTTTTCTACTCAAATGTCTTCTTCAGTTGCCTACTGTCTGCTGAATCAAGCCCAGACTCCACAGCATACACACAGGGCTCTTTTCAGCCAAGAAATTATTCTTTTCACTGACTTTCCGAGTTGAATGAGTCGGGTTTGCCTACTGGATTATATTTTATCCTTTGCTATAATTTATTAATTATTATGATTTTATGTATACATATTATTGAATTATATATATTTAAGGGACACAATATTATCATTTGATATATGTATACAATGTGTACCTGTAGCCATACCACGGTGGTAAACAATCTCATCAGATCTTGGAAGCTAAGCAGGATTGGACCTGCTTGGGGACCACCCAAGAACACCGGATGCTGTAGGCTTGGGAGAACGACCTGGCAACCCACTCCCAAAAAACAATCAGCCATTGGACACCTTATGAATACCAGAGAAGCACGACAATAGTGTTTCACCTGTTGTATATAGGGTCGCTATGAGTCTGACACTGACTCTACAGCACCTAACAACAAATACAATGTGTAATGATCAAGTCATAGTTAGCATTTCTATCTTCTTAAACTTTGATCCTTTGAACATGCCTCCATACTTCATGATTCAACTCAAGTAGTGGCCTGGGTCAGCACTGCTCTTTCTCACACCTAATCCTACCCACCCTTCAAGATTCAGCTCAAACATTGTCTCCGGAGGCTTTCTGAATGCATAGCTAAAAGTTACTTCTCTTTTCATAATTCTAAACCCATTTGAAGTTAATAGTTTTGCGATACTCATTGTACTCTCCCTGCTTTATGTATGTTCCCATAATGCCCTATAATTTTGAAGCCTTAAGTTAATAATAAAACTATATTAGACTAATAGATAATAAAATCTTATTGTTTATATTGAGTCTAATGCTTTTTCCCTTCAAGCTCAACAGAAAACTCTATAGTGCATAGAGCACCTGTTTAGTCCATTGCTGTATCTCCAGGGTCTAGCACAGTGCCTGATGGTAGATGCTCAATACACATTTTTCTTTAGCACATAGACACTAAAATCTACTTCACTTAATTTTCTTTTATACCAGTAGTTATATCACCTCTAGGTTATGATTTTCCAAAGGACAAAATCTGTAGCATTCTTCTGTACAGCTCTTGCAAAGTTCATAAATATTTGCAAGTATATTAATAAATCATCCCTTTGCAAAATTTACTCTATAAAAACTAAATTCTATTCTGGGCATGGTGGCACAGGCCTATAATTCTAGCACTCTGGAGGCTGAGTCAGGAGGATCATGAATTCAAGGCAAGCTTAGGCTATTTAGCAAGACCCTGTCTCAAAAAAAAATCTAGAATATTTGTTTTTATATTATTATAAAAATTATTATGCAATTATACAATTAGTTTTTATACTTCAAAAATATCACAAGTGGCTTCTGGATTATTAAATTGAGTCCTGTTGTTCAATATTTTATGAATTTCTATTCAGAACTAAGTAACAAACCCCTATTAGAAATAAAATGTATTCTAAGAATTTGAACATAACAGAAAATAAAGGCTTGCAGTTTATTAAACCATGCTAATTTTGTATGGAAACACAACTTAATAAAGCTTCAGATTTCTCTAATTCTGCTGAGGTTTTACTTTGAATAAACCTAAGATGTTTTAAAAAGAAGTTAGGAAGCTAATTTCTCTTTTCTTCCCTCCTTTTCTCCCTTCTTCCTTCCGTCCCTCTTTCCTTCATTCTTTTCTTCCCTTCTTTCTTTCCTTCCTTCCTTGTTTTCTTTTTTCCTTTCTTCCTTCCTTTCTTTCTTTCTTTCTTTCTTTCTCTTTTCTTCTTTCCTTTTTTCTTTCTGAATAATATTTAGTCTTAATCATTAGTAATTCACATAGGGATCATCCTTACTAGTAAAGTTACCCATGTACAAATTATCTTGGTGGCTTAGTTCTAAGTATTATTTATGTGTATAATTACATTTTCAAGTATTTTATAACTCAGGTCATCTTATATTCCAATTATTTTAGCTTAGTACTATTTTTACTATAAATCATCAAAACATTTATGTCTGGGTTTTTGCATTAAACAGCTATCCTATTGCTTGAAATATTCCTCCCCCAATGATGTATATGACTCTTTCCCTTATTTCATTCAGGTGACCACTCAAAAATCATCCCAGAGAGGACTTCATGATTACCTTAAAATAGCACATACCATCCCTTTACTCTTCTGAATTGTACTTATCATTACCTAAATTATGACATGTATTTGCTGATTTTCTGTCTCCTCCATTAAAATATATTATTTATCACCAGACACATCGTCAGTGTGAAATAACTATATGCTGAGCAAATAAATTTAACATTGTAACAGTTCCCTTCTTACACAGAATTATTTATTATTGTTTCAGTACTGAAAACCTCTTTATCAGTTGAATTACAAGTTTGTATCAAAGATATATTCGGTGGTTTGCAGTTACTTTTAAAATATTCCATACATCCAAGTATGCAATTAACTCTTAGCCAGGTAGTTTAAGTTTCTTGAGGGATGACACTCCATCTCATGTTGATTTAATATAACATATATTAAATAATGCCTGCAGCTGTACCATGCTGGCATCCAATCCTACCAGATCTCGGAAGCTAAGCAGAGTAGGTCCCTGATAGTACTGGGATGGGAGACGGCCTGGGAACACCAGGTGCAATAGGCTTGGGAAAAGGACCTAACATCCCACTTCCAAAAAACAACTGGCTATTGAAAACCCTATGAATAGCAGAAAACCACTGATATAGAGTTGAGCATGCCACAGTGGTGGAGAGTGTTTCATCTATTGTACGTAGGGTGGGACTCACTCGATGGCCCCTAACAACATTAAATAATATAACATATTAAATTATATTTAATAATATTTTAAAACTAATCTATTAAATAATATTAAATAATTAACCAACCCAGTGTGTTGGGGTGGAGCCACCCAGAAACCTTCCCAAACTCTGGCAGTCCAGTTGCCAACTGAGGACAGGGGTAAAATTATTGCTTCAAACTGCAGTTCATACTCAACAACAGTTTGTAATAGGAGTATGGTGTGGTGTGAGTTCCAGCCTCAGATCTGCTGGAGGTGGCATGCCATCATCCTGCTCACCACAGCATGGGGTTGGCAAATGAACCCTGAAACCAGTGAGTGTGGCATCAGTGACTCAACCTACTGTCATCTGCTGCCACAGATCAGACCGCACAGTCTGGGTCAAGACTTTGGTGTGGTGAGAGTTCCTTAGGGGAGCACAAGCCTCAGAACAATTGGAAGCAAGGTGCTCTCATCCTGTGTGGTGCACTCTACAGGGTGAGTCACCAAGTGAGCCCTGAAGCCAGGTCAAGCCAGAGAGAGTGGCCTGGGCATACCACCATCATCCCCTCCAGAGGGACACTGTGCAGAAACCTTTCCTTCAGACTTCCTGGCTTCCAGCAAGAGTGTGTGGGGAAAATCTCCTACCCCATAGTGGAATTGAGGAGTGGAGCCTGACACACAGAGGAAAAGGCCCTGATATTAACATTGGCATGACAACCTGTGGTCTAGACAGAAATAGCTAATAGTGCAGTAGCCCACCTTAGGTAAGAGGTGCAGCACTTAGCAAGACTTGGGATCCAGCCCAACCTGCCCCAAGCAGAAATACCCAGGTAGGCTGAGGAGGGAGTGGCTACCACAGGCACTGTACTTGAGGAATTGATGGTTGGGAGCCAGACAGCTCTGGAATCAGAGGGATCAGAAAGGGACAGGTAGGACAGCTGTTTGACAACATCTGGGTATGTCTTAAGGATCTCAGTGACATTCAGACAAGCTGAATCAACTAATCAACTAGAGCAAGCTGTTCTTTCTTTCTTTTTCTTTTTTGGTTGTTGTTTTGTTTTTTCTTTGCTTTGTTTTTATTTTTTGTTTGTATGTTTTAGCTTGTCTGTTTTTATTTGTTTCTTCTTTTCTTTTTCTGTGAGAGATCTGAATGGCTTTGAGGTCCCACTTTTATGATGTGTTCTTTGCTATATGACTGATTGTCTATTCTCATTTTTGTTAATACTACATATATAGGGACATATTTTTTATTCTGTTTCTCATTTCTTTCTTTCTATTCCTTTTGTCTGAGGGAGTTGAATGGTATGGGAATTTGCTTTTGTAATGTGCACAGTTCTGTGTTTATGATTAATTATTTACTTTTATTTTTATCAATACCATATATAAATTTTTCACATTCCTTTTCTTTTCTTTCATTTCTTTCTCTTTTTTTCTTTATCAATCTCTGAGAGGGTGGTTCTGGGGTTTTGACCATTAAACACCTATTGGTTCATTAGTCAAAATTGAATTTAGATTTCTAACACCCTTACATTGGGCAGATTTCATACCCAAATCAAACAATAGGCAAGCCTCAACAGAAAAACATGAGAAACATAAAAGGGCAAGGTGGAGGTGAAGCCTCATTAGATCAAAGCCCTTTAATGGACAACCTCAAAGTAACTAAAGTCTTAGAGGTACCGAAAAAGTAATTTAGAACCCTACTAAAAAATATGCTGAAAGATCTCAAGGATACCACAATGAAAGCAACTGAAATGCTGGACAGAAAAGTATCCAATAGGGAAGCAAAATTCACCAAAGAAATACAGACTGCGAAGAAGAATCAATTAGAAATGCTGTAAATACAGAACAAATTAAATCAACTTAATATTACAGATTTTACAGTATCTAGAATAGATGAATTCAAAAACAGAATATCTGATTCTAAGGAAAAACTGGACCACATTACCTACTCAGATGCTAAGAAAGAAAAACAGGTGAAGCAATTTGACCAAGATTTTTAAGAAGTCTTTGATAAACTGGGCGTGGTGGCACACGCCTGTAATCCCAGCAGCTTGGGATGCAGAGGCAGGAGGATCGCAAGTTCGAGACCAGAGGAAGTCTGCATAACTTAGCGAGACCCTGTCTCAAAAAGTAAAGAAAAAAGGGGGGCTGGGGCTGCAGCTCAGTGGTCCAGCACTTGTATAGCATGCAAGCATGAGGCCCTGGGTTCAAGCCCTAGTACCAAAAAAAAAGAAGAAGAAGAAGAAGAAGAAGAAGAAGAAGAAGAAGAAGAAGAAGAAAAAGAAGAAGAAGTCTTTGATAAAATTAAGAGGCACAACTTATGAATTCACAGGGTCCATAAGGGAGCTGAAAATAACACTAGAAGAATAGGAAATTTATACCAACAAATCTTAGATGAAAACCCCCAAAACTAAGAGAACAATTAGACACGTATACAATTGAGGCATCCAGGACTCCAAAAAGAGTAGATTAGAACAGATCCTCTCCACAGCACATTATAGTTGGAACGCTAAATTTAAATAGCAAAGAAACTATTCTAAATGGTACAAGAGAAAAATGCCAACTCATTTACAAAGGCAAAACCTATCAGGATAGCAGCTGACTTTTCAAAAGGGAAAAACCCATCAAGATAACAGCTGACTTTCCAACAACAACCCTAAGGGCAAAGAAAGCTTGGTCAGACATCATATAAGCCTTAAAAAAGAATAACCTCCAAGCAAGATTACACTATCCAGTGAAGCTATCTTTTAAAATAGATGGTGGGTTCAAGACATTCCATAGTATTGACTTGTAGAAATGATTTGTAGCCACCAAGCCAGAACTGCAGAGGATCCTCAATGAAACACCATATAGGAGAGATAAGACAATTCCAAGTACAAGATCAAAGGAATGAATAATAAACATAAGTAGAAATTAAGAAAACAATAGGCTACATATAAATAAAAATGATAGATGCAAACACCAAACTCATGCAGAAAATACGTTGCTCTCAATTATGGACTTAACACTTAATAGATATAGGCTGGCCAATTGGCTTAGAAAAATAAACCCTCTTGAACCCAGCGTCCTGTGCCTCCTTGCTTGGTAGGTGCTGGATGGCCACGCTGCACCCTGGGACCATATTTTTTGCTTTTTGAGACAGGGTCTCATTGGGTTGCACAGAACTCCGGTTTGTGTTCCTCCTGCCTCCGAACCCCAAGCTGCTGGGATTGCAAGCGTGCACCACCACACCTGACTACAAGTGTTTTTATTTGTGTGTGGGAGCATGTATGTGTGAGATTTCTTTCTTTTTTTTCTTTTTTCTCTTTTTCTTTCCTATTTTTCTTCCTTTCTTCTTTTACTCCCTTCCCTTTTTCTATTCTCCTCTATTTCTTAAGCTATCTATGTGTCTCTGTTTTAATCATTTATCCCATAAATCTTAACCTTAACTTTAATTTTGATAGTAATTTCTATGAGCCTCTATCCTCTACCTCCTCTTTCCCCCTCTTCTATCACCAGATCCCCCCCTTTCTCACCCCACAGAAGAGAAACAAAATCTATTGCCTCTCTAACACCCTACACCCCTTGGAGTTGGGCTGGTGGACTAAAGTGTCAACCACAAAGACCAAATAGCAGAGAATATACCCAGCTCATAAGCTCTAATAAGCACCAGAGATTCAGCACCACACAATCTCAAAGGAATAACAGAGGAAGAAGTTCTGCATAATCAGGAGAGACAAATTCTATTTCCCGGACCATATTATGGGCAAATAAAGTAAACCTGCAAAAAACACAAAGGGGCAGGATGGATCTGAAGGCTCCACAGATCATAGCTCCCCAACAAATAACTCCAAGAACTCACAATTCTTAGAGATCTCTGATTCAGAGTTCAGAGTCATGGTTATAAATATACTAAGAGAAATAAAGACAAACACCACAAGCACATTGGAGATACTTGAAAGGAAGGTTTCTAACTTGGAAGCCATTCTGTCATCACAGTTAGAAATGATAAGGAAAAATCAAGCCACTTTGCTTGATACTCAATCCAAATTATCAGACTTGAACATGGCTAAAGAATACTTCTCTTCAAGACTGGATGAATCTGAGCTGAGGATCTCTGAGGCAGATGATGGCATAAACGAGCTGAAATGCAAGCAATTAGAAATGGAGTCAATGATAAAGGTTATAAAGAAAGATTTCCAAGAGAAAAGAGAGCAGAGACACCATTCTGCAAGCAGCAAGACAGAAGCCCCTTATTGCTGATAAAAAACAGCCAATTAAAATTACTGCAGATTTTTCCATATCAACATTGAAAGCTAGAAAGGAATGGACACAGGTGATTCAAATATTAAGAAAAAACAATCTCCAGCCTACATTAATATATCCAGCAAAATTATTTTTGATAATAGATGAGGACTATAAGACATTTAATGACATTGAAGATTTTAAATGATATGCACCACCAAACCAGCACTGGACAGGATTGTAAATCAATTACCACGTCCAGGAGAGTTAAGACAACCCTACAAAGGAAATCAAAGAACTGGTTAGCTGAGATGAGTGCAACCCCAGAAAGGACCAAAGCAAATATGAATCCATAAATCAGTAACAAGTAATGATTGGATATGTAACAATAAATGCTCCTCAATAATCTCTATTAATGTAAATGGTCCTAATTCACCAATTAAGAGACAGAGGCTGGCTAATTGGATGAAAACACAAACCATCAATATGTGGTATTCAAGAAACTCATCTAACTCATAAAGACTGGAATAAACTGAGAGTTAAGGGTTGGAAAAATTTATACTTAGCAGGGGGGGAACAAAAGAAAGCAGGTGTTGCAATTTTAATTTCAGATAGATTAAATTTCATTCCAAAACTAATTAGAAGAGACAAAGGAGGTCATTACATTTTAATACAAGGAACAATCGATCAAGAATCAATAACACTCCTTAACATTTATGCCCCAAACATAGAGGCGCCTAGCTTTATAAGACAAACCTTATGGAATATAAAGAACTTTATTGGACCAGAATCAATGATAATGGGTGACTCCAATACCCCACTCTTGTCAAGAGACAATGGTCCTTGTCCAAGAGACAAGGTCATCAAAACAAAAAATCAACAGAGAAACGTCAAATCTAATCTCCACCCTAAACCAGCTGGATCTCACAGATATATACAGAATATTTCATCCACATGATGAGCAATACACATTATTCTCAGTTTGACATGGTATGTTTTTCAAGATAGATCATATGCTAGTCCATAAGAACTCCCTCAACAAGTACAAAAAAGTAGAAATTATCCCCTATTACTTATCAGATCATAATGGGATAAAATTGGAGCTCAAGGGCAAGAATAATTCCAGAAACTTTACAAACTCATGGAGACTGAATACACTGCTGAATGACCAATGGATTGTTGATGACATCAAATTGGAATTTAAAAAATTCCTACAATCAAATGATGATGAAAACACATCCTACAAAACATTTGGGATACAGCAAAGGCAGTTTTAAGAGGGAAGTTTATAAAATCAAGTGCCTTCATCAATAAAGTAAAGAAGGACCAAATAAATGACCTAATAACGCATTTTAAGACACTAGAAATCCAACAAAAAATCAATCCTAAAAGGAACACCCAAAAGGAAATTACAAAAATAAAGGGAGAAATATCTCAATTAGAATCTAAAGAGATAATTCAAAAAATTAATAAGGCTAAGAGCTGGTTCTTTCAAAAGATTAATAAAATAGACTCCCCTCTGGCTAACCTCATCAAAAAGAAAAAGGAAAAATCTAACGTAGTATGGATTATGAAAGACAATGGGTCCATAACCACCGACTTCAACAAAATACAGAAAATTGTCAGGGATTACTACAAGAGACTGTATTCCTAAAAATATGAAAATGCAGAAGAAATGGACAAATTTATTAATACGTATGACCTACCAAAGCTAACCCCAGAAGACGTAACTGATTTAAACAAGCCCATTACATATACAGAAATAGAAAAGGTAATTAAAATTCTCCCAACAAAGAAGAACCCAGATCCTGATGAATTCACAGCAGAATTTTACCAAACTTTTAAAGAAGATATAATACCTGTCTTCCTCAAATTATTCCAAAAAATAGAAAAGGAGGGAACACTCCCAAATCCATTCTATGAAGCTACCATCACCCTGATACCTAAACCAGGAAAAGATTCATCTAAGATAGAGAATTAAAGACCCAACTCCCTTATCAATTCAGATGCAAAAATATTTTAAAAATTCTGGCAAACAGAATCCAGCAGCATATGAAAAAGATTATTTAACATGAGCAAGTGAGATTTATACCACAGATGCAATGTGGGTTTAACATACATTTATTGAAATGTACTGCAGCATATCAAGCAACTGGCAAACAAAAAAACACATGATCATCTCAATTGATGCTGAAAAGGCCTTCGATAAAATGCAACACACTTTCATGATAAAAATGCTGGAAAAGATAGGTATAACAGGCAAATACCTTAATTTCATAAAAGCCACTTATGATAAACCTACAGCCAACATTATATTAAATGGAGAAAAACTGAAACCATTTCCTGTTAGATCTGGAACAAGACAAGGATGTCCTCTCTCTCCTATCCTATTTAACATAGTAATTGAAGTCCTGGCCAAGAGAAAGAAATCAAAGGGATACAGATTGGCATGGAAGTGGTCAAATTATCATTATTTGCAGATGATATGATTTTATATTTGAAAGACCCCAAAACCTCAATCAAAAAACTTCTAGAAGTAATCAACTCTTTCAGCAAAGTGGCAGGATATAAAATCAACACACAAAAATCAATAGCTTTTCTTTACACCAACTGCAAACAGGAAGAGAAGGAAACTTCAGAAAAAATACCTTTCACGATAGCCCACCAAAAAATTAAATACCTTGGAATCATCTAACCAAAGGCCCTTCAGATCTCTACAAGCATAATTTCAAAACATTAAAGAAAGAAAGAGCAGAGGACACTGAAAAATGGAAAGACCTCCCCTGCTCCTGGATAGGGAGAATTAATATAGTAAAAATGGCTATCCTACCAAAAGCAATCTATAGATTTAATGCAATACCCACTAAAATCCCACTGACTGACTTTATAGAAATAGAAAAAATGATCCAAAAATTCATATGGAACCAGAAAAGAACTAGTATAGCCCAAACACTCTTAAGCTACAAAACTATTGCAGGTGGGATCACAATCCCTGACTTCAAGCTATACTATATGGCAGTGGTAGCAAAAACAGCTTGGTGCTGGCACAAAAATAGGCCCGAGGACATTTGGAACAGAATAGAAGACCCAGAAATACCTCAACACACCTGTAGCCACCTTACTTTTGACAAAGGAGCAAAGCAAGTAAACTGGAAAAAGGACATCCTTTTCAATAAATTGTGCTTGGAGACATGGTCTTGCGCATACAGAAAAATGAAAGCTGACACGCATCTCTCAATATACACAAGAGTTAACTCAAAATGGATAAAAGATCTCAACATAAAACCAGAAACTTTAAAACTTATAGAAGGCAAGATGGGCAATACACTCCATCATATAGGCATAGGAAAGTATTTCCTTAATAGGACTCCAATTGCTCAAGAAATTGCAACAAGAATAGATAAATGGGATTACATGAAATTAAAAAGCTTCTGCACAGTAATAGAAACAATTAACAGAGTCAAGGAAACCCCCACGGAATGGGAAAAAATCTTCCCATTTTATACATCAGGTAAAGGTCAATTACTAGAATTTATAAAGAACTCAAAAAAAAAAAAAAACTCCCCCAAAAAACAAATAACCCAATACACAAATGGGCAAAGGAACTGAGTAGACAGTTCTCAAATGAAGAGGTCCATAAAGCCATGAAACATGAAAAACTGCTCACTATCCCTAGCCATTAGGGAAATGCAAATTAAAACATCTCTGAGATTTCATCTTACACCAGTAAGAATGGCCAAGATCTATAAACAAACAACAACAAATGCTGGCGAGGTTGTGGGGAAAAGGGAACACTCTTACATTGTTGATGGAGCTGTAAATTGGTCCAACCACTGTGGAACTCAATATGGAGGTATCTTAAAAAACTGAAAATAGATCCACTGTATGACCCAGCTATAACACTATTGGGAATTTACCCAAAGGGAGATGTGTCATCATATCACAGAGACACCTGCACCTCCATGTTCAATGCTGCACTTTTCACAATAGCAAGGATATGGAATCAGCCAAAGTGCCCTTCAACAGAAGAATGGATAAAAAAATTATAGTACACATGCACAATGGAACACTACTCAGTAATCAAGAAAAATGAAATAAGGTCATTCACAGCAAAATGGATGGAATTAGAGAAAATTATTTTAATTGAACTAACACAAGCTCAGAAAGAGAAACACCACATGTTCTCACTCATATGTGGGAGCTGAATCAAAATTATAAGAAGGAAAAATCCTATACAAAGGTCGGATCAAAATAAAAGGAAAAAAAACTAAGAATGGTGTTAATATAAATGGTCTAGGAAATGCATGCAATTGTTCTGACAAAATAAAAACAAAGTTCACTATAGGAAAAGTTTCTATCTTAAACAGAACTGGAACCCAAGGACATATAGAAAAATTTTACCAAGTAAATGATAGAGAAGACTTAGATGGGGAGGGTGGGATGTGAGGGAAGCATACAAGATGGTAAGGGGGAACCTATATGATTAATGTACATATATGCATATATGCATATATGGAAATGTCACAATGAAAAGCATGTCAGAATGAATCCCATTAAGCTGTACATTAAAAATTTCCAATAAAAAAAGAAAAAAAGAAATTGGAACATAATAAAAAACTGAAGTAAACCTAGTGGAGAAGGGACAATTTATAGAGCAGAAAGAAGGAGGGAGGGATGTAGCATAAGGAAGTGATGATGGGAGAAGACAGCAGGGGGAGGAGGAACAAGGAGGAATGAGGAATGAGAGAGAGGGAAACCTCAAAGTAAACAGGCCAACATTAAAGTTTAGTAAATAATTATAATAATACCAACAATACCAAAGGATGGTAATAATACAAATGGGGTAGATTATTCAAGTAATACTACTGACAATGTAAAAAAATAGATCACCATAGAAAACAGTTTGGACTTAAATCATAATTGGGATGCAAGGATATATAGAAAAATAACCCCAGAAAAAGACATGCAAGTAGAAGGGAGGCCATTGGTGGGGGATGTGAGAGGGGGGAGAGGCACAAGAGGGTAAGGGGGAAGTTATCTGTGCAATGTACAATGAAATGCATGTCAGAATGAAACACCTTGTTGTATATTAAAAGTTTCCAGCAAAAAAGATCTCTCTGAAAAAAAACCTTAAACAAATAAGGATAGAACAGAACTTTTTCAGTTTAATAAACATCTTCTAAAAAATCTTACAACTAATATATAAGATGATTATTTTGTCCTAAAACTGGAAACAAAGCAAAGGTGACTGGTCTTCTGACTCATTCATACAGAAAGTTCTAACCAATGAAAAAATCATGAAAAAGAATAAAACCAATAGAGAATAAGCAAGAACAAACTGCTTTTATTAATATACTATATAGAAAAATTCCCAAGAATCTATCATGAAGTAACTAATACATAAAATTTAAAAAATCACAGGACAGAAGGTCATATATAAAAATAAAACTATTTCCCTAAGCTATAACTGAACAAATGAATATTGAAATTATAAAAGTAGTATAATTTATAACAATATTAAAAGCCATTAAGTACTTACCTATGAGTCTAATAAATGTGACAAGTATTCATATGTAGAAAAAATTTAGGCATTGATGAAAGAAGTCAAAGAGAAATTTAAAACTGGAGAGATATATCATCATCATTTACTAGATGGCTCAATGCTGTTCAATTTAATAATTTTCCCCAAATTGAACGATAGATTCTTAGAAGGAAATGGTGATCAATCGCAAAATGTGGGTCCTTCAGCCTCGTTATTCAAAATTATTTTGACTATTCCAAGTCATTTGTTTTTCCATACAAATTTTAGTTATTAATGATTTCAAAGAAAACCCCTAAAACTCCAAAACTTATCAAATAAGTCACTGAGGAAAACATTCATGTTTCTAGAGTACGATAAGGTTTTTCAAATAGGAAATATATACCTATTTAAATGGAGAAAAGTTTTTATGGGAAAACAACTGGAACAGTCATAACAATGTATGAATAGGAATACAAAATGGTTCTTCCACTCTGGAAAATAGTTTGGCAGTTGGTGGGTTAAATATATGCTTATGGTATGATACTGAATTTTCTTTACTAGATGTTAACCCAAGAGAAAAGTAAACTTATTTCTACACAAAGACTAATACATAATTATTATGGCAACTTTATTCAAAATCACCAAAAACTTGATACAACTCAAATAGCTATCAACTAATGAATGGATTGGGAGAAGGGCCTGGCAATCCACTCCCAAGGCAATCCGGAAGCACTCAGCCATTGAAAACCCTACAAGGGTCTCTATGAGTCGGATACCGACTCGACGGCACCTAACAACAACAACAACAATGAATGGATAAAGAAATTCTGATGCACCCATGTCATGGTCTATACCTTAGCAATAAAAAGAACACATTAGCCTTATATGAAATAACAAGAGTGATTCTCACAGGTGTTATGTTAAATATTATGAAATATGACAAAAGACTTAGTATTGTATGATCCCATTTTTGTGACCTTCTGGAAAAGACAAAATCATAGGCAAAAAAATTCAGGCCACTGGTTATTTGGGCCTGGGATTGGTATATAGGATTTATTATCAGCGGGCATTGAAAACTATATTCTATATCTTCATTGAGGTAGCATTTGTACAGTTTGATACACCTACTAAAAATTACAGAACTATCCAACTAAAATAGTAAATTTACAATAAAAATTAGGAATAAAATCACATGAATATATAAGGCAAACCAACCCCTTGGAATACTGTATATAATTTTGGTATTTGTACCTAAGAAAAGTGCTAATGGGCAAAAAAAGAAGCCCAAAGGAAGGAATCTAAATGATCAGCTGTGTTCTAGCATTCTTATATGGAAATATGAGTCTCCAGTCTTGAGAGATTAAGATTGAGCAGTGTCATCATCTAAACCTTATTTTAAAAATCCTAAAATGGTTTTATAAGAGAGAATATCCTATTAAACTAGAATTTGAAATAGAAATTAAGATTTTCAAAAATTGATAATACAATTATGAAACTCATTACAAGAGGCTGTGCTCAAACAGAGTTTAACAAAACTTTAAAGAATCAAACACCATGATCAATAGAATATACCTCTGGAACGCAATTCAATCCTGGTTCAATAAATAAAAATAGATCAATGTGATACACCATATCGACTGGATAAAAATCACATGGTTGTTTTTTATATTAGAAAATAAGAAAATGATAATGCAGTTTCTACCTTAATACAAAGGAAAATAAACCAAGAAAAAGCAGAAGAAAACAAATAATAAATAATAGAAATAATAAATAAATAGTATATGGAGAGTAAAAGCATTTAACAAAATTCAACATCCACTTATAACTAAAAAGACTCAAGAAATGAGGAAAAGCAGTAATTTACCTCAACACAATAAAGGTCATTTATGAAAAACCCACAGCTAGCATACTGCTTAATGATGAAAAGCTTAAAACATTCCTTCTAAAATTCAGAATAAAGTAAGGATGGCCACCCTCACCCCTCCTGTTTAACAGAGTGCTAGATTTCTTAGCCAGGACAATTAGCCAAGAAAGAGCAATAAATAGCATCAAAATTAGAAAGGAAGAAAAGTTAAATTGCCCATTTGCAGATGACACGATAGTATATGTAGAAAGTGCTAACACACACACACACACACAAATTAGAACTAATAAATAAATTCAATAATGTTCAATATACAAAAATCAGTTGGTTTCTATATACTAATAATGACTTAGCTGAAAATGAGAGTAAGAATATATTCCTCCTTATAATAATAAAATACCTAGGAATAACCTACAGAAATGAAAGATTTTTACTCTGGATACTACAAAACACTGATGAAAGAAATTACAGAAGACACAAATAAATGGAAGGACATCCCATGTTCACTCATTGAAAGTATTAATATTACTTACAAAATATTCAAAATGATCAAAATACTCAAAGCAATCTATTGATTCTATGCAATATCTCAATGATATTTTTCACAGAAATAGAAAAAACAATCCTAAAATTTATTTGGAACTATGAAAGATCTCAAATACCCAAAACAAATTGAGCAAGAAAGAAGTTGAAAATGTTGCACTTTGTGTATAATATATATTTCATAACATATTATGAAAACAACATTAAAAATAAACACATAGAACAATTCAACAGAACAGAAAGCCCAGGAAAAATAAAACGTGCATCTTTGCCAACTGCTCTTTGACAAAGATGTCAAGAATACACCTTGGGAAAGGATAGGGTCTTCATAGATGGTGCTGGAAAAACTGGATGTTCACATGCAAAAGAGGAACTTGGACTCTATCTCACACCACTCACAAAAATCAACTTAAAATATATTGAAGACTGAAATCTAAATCCAATAAAATAAAACGTTTAGAGGAAGACATGAAGAAAAACTTCTCCTTGGCATTAATCTCTTGGAGATAAAAATAACAAGGCAAATAAGCAAAAACAGACAAGGGAGATTACATCAAATTAAAAATCTTCTGCATACCAAAGGAAACAATCAACAAAATGAAAAGTTTGACACATGGAATGAAAAAAAATATTTCCAAACCATATATCTGATAAGGGATTAATATTCAAATATATAAGGAACTTCTACAACTCAATTGCAAAACCCAAAATAATTTAAAAATGAGGAAGTGATCTGAATAGACATTTCACCAAAGAATGAATAACTACCAAAGAATATATAAATATGGCCAAACAGATATCTGAAAAGATGCTCAACATCTCTAATCATCAGGGAAATGAAAATCAAAACAATGACATATCACCTCACACCTACTATAGTGGTTATTATTTAAAGAAAGAAAAAGGAAAAGCAGAGAAAGAAAAACGAAATGAAAGAATAAGAAAAAGCAAGATGACTACTGTTGATGAGGCTATAAAGAGAAGCTTTATACATTTTCCATTTCTGTGGAAATGTTAATTGGTGTAGCCACTATGGAAAGTGGTATGAAGATTACTTAAAAATTTTAAAATAGAATTACCACTTAATCTAGTAATATACACTCTGGAAAGATGTCCAAATGAATTAAGCCAAGATCTCAGTGAGATATTTGCATCCTACATTCATTGCAGCATCATTCATAGTAGACAAATATTGAAACAACTATTAATGTCCATTGATAAATGAATGGATGAAAACTGTAGCACACACATACAATGGACTATTATTTAGGTTTTAAAAAGATGGAAATATTTCATTTGTTACAACATGTAAGGACCTGGAGGGTAATATGTGAAATAAACCACAGAAAGACAAGCACTAGATAATCCCAATTTTATGAGGAATCCAAAATAGTCGTAGAAGCAGAAAGTAAAATAGGGGTTACCAGGGACTGGGAGGAAGAAGAAATGGACAGGTGTTAGTCAAAAAGTAGCAATTTCAGTCATACAAGATGAGTAAGTTTTGTAGCTCTACTATATACCATTGGGCATATCATTAACAATACTTGATTGTACAGTTAAAATTTTACTGAGAGGGGAGGTCTTATGTTTGGTATTCTTATTAACAAAGAAAAAATATTTTAAAATTATAAAAATGGAAAAAAGAAGATAAACAGGAACTGCTGGAGATAATGGATAAACTTCTGGCTGTGATTCTGGTGACAGTTTTATGGATGAACATTTATATCCAAACTCATTAAGTTATATACCATACATTAAATATATATAGCTTTTTATTCACATGGAAACACAAAAGACCACGCATAGCCCAAATACTCTTAAGCTACAAAACTAATGTGGGTGGGATCACAATCCCTGACTTTAAACTATACTACAGGGCTATAGTAGCAAAAACATCTTGGTACTGGCACAAAGATAGGCCTGAAGATCAGTGGAACAGAATTGAGGAACCAGAGGTACACCCATTTGTCTACAGCCACCTGATCTTTGACAAAGGGGCTAAACATGCAAAATTGAGAAAAGATAGCCTCTTCAACAAATGGTGCTGGGAAACTTGGATTTCCATCTGCAGAAAAATTAAAATAGACCCACACTTCTCAATTTGTATGAGAGTCAACTTAAAATGGATTAAATATTTCTACATAAAACCAGAAACCTTAAAACTACTAGAAGAAAAGATAGAAAACACACTCCAACACATAGGCATAGATCAGCATTTCCTTAATAAGAGTCTAATTGCTCAGGAAATTACACCAAGAATAGACAAGTGGGATTACGTGAAATTAAAAACCTTTTGTAGAGCAAAGGAAACAATCAACAGAGGACATTCCATTTCTTCAGGCTAAATCTTAAGGGAGAAAGAGAGGGAGGGAGAGAGAGAAAGAAACACAGTTCACTTAAATCTTGCACAATGGCATTAGAATTTTTAATGCTTACAATTTTGAAAAATCTACTTTACAATCTAGAGGAAACATCATTTTCAAATGGAATTTGTGCTTAGAAATCTTTGTTTTTCAATTATCTTGAGTATCAAAGGTGAAGAAATTACTCTCAAGGTCAAAGAATGCCCAAATCACATTTATGAAAGAAACTTTCTGTGTGTATTTTATGCAGTTTGGAAGCACATTTACATGTGTTTGATATGCTATTACAACATTTTTAAAATAATTCTTTCAAAATAGTTCTTCAATCTTATGCTTAGTAGAGAATTACAACATTTCCATATTAATTCAACAAAATTACTGAAATATTTTGGTTGCTGGAGATGGTTGATGGGGATGTGGATGGTTAGCCAACCATACATATAGACTTTCATATTTTCATATGAGTTTCCCATATTCATATATAGCTTAGGGGGAGATGGAGACATTTAAAAATATTTTAGAAATGTGTGTTATCTGGAAATATTTAGAAATGTGTGTTATAATGGAAAATGCTATGACAAATGGAAGGTAATCATTTTTTTTTTTTTTTGATAGGAGATTGAATCCAGGGCCTCACACTTGCATGCTTTGCAAGTGCTGTACCACTGAACTGCACCCCCACCTCTTTTTTTTTTTTTTTTTTTTACTTTCTGAGATAGGGTCTTGCTAAATTATGCAGTCTACTTCTGATCTTGATCTTTCTATCCTCCTGCCTCCTCCTCTCGAGCCACTGGGATTACAGGCGTGTGCTACTGCAACTGGCTTGGAAGGTGGTTTTATATGCCTAACTCAAGTATTGTGTCAGGAAAGGTTTCTCTGACATTTAACCCAACCTGACCTGAAGGATCATCTAATTCAATGAAATTTAGAACAAGAACCAGCATAAGGAGAGAGGCCAGCGTGTTCTAGGTGAGTAAAAGCATGGTAAATTCATATACTGAAATAAGACAGTGTGGATGAAAGTAGTGAGTGGGACAAAGAGTAACCTAAAGTCACAATGAAGTTATGCAAAATAATTTTTAAAAAAAGATTTGGAGCCAGGTGTGGTGGCACACATCTGTAATCCCAGTGGCTTGGGAGGTAGAGATGGGAGGATCACAAGTTCGAGACCAGAGGCAGTCTGTGTAATTCAGTGAGACCCTGTCTCAAAAAGTAAAAAATGGGCTCGGGATGCAGCTTAGTGATACAGCACTTGCAAAGCATGCAAGTGCAAGGCCCTGGGTTCAACCTCCAGTACTGCCAAAAAAAAAAAAAAAAAAAAAAAAGATTTGAGTACAAGTATGAAAAATAATCTTTATAAATATACTAAATATTATGGCACCTAGAATTCATCAAAGAATAATAATGGAGATATACAGAGCTGCATCACAGTTCTCTGAATATTTTTAACATTTTTAAGATTTAGTTAATGTGAAAATGTTTGAAAAAAACTCTGTAATAAAAGGGATACTATTGGGGTATAAATTATGAAAACATGCAATGATTATATATATATGTATATATGTTTATATATGTATGTGTATGTATATATACATATATATGTGTGTGTATTAGTGTGTGTGTGTGTGTGTGTGTGTGTGTGTGTGTGTGTGTGTGTGTATGTATGGGCTGGGATTTAGCTCAGTTGGTAGAGTGCTGCTCTGCAGTCTCTGAGGTCCTGAGTTTTAGTCCCAGCACTGCAAAAACAGGAGAAGGACATGGCAATCCACTCCTGGGTCAATCCTGAAACAATTAGCCACTGAAAACCCTATAAGGGTCGCTATGAGTAAGATAGCACCTAACAACACACACACACACACACACACACACACATGCACACACACATAGTGGCATATTATTAACATTGTTCTATCCTTACCACCTGTATTTTATAGTTTATTACACTACAGCCCTGGATTGCATGCTAATTTATTATTTGCATATGTGGACAATGTTTACTTCTCCAAGGTTGTAATCTCCTGAAAGGTGGAGGTTTGTCTTCTGCTTCTTTCGTGTTTTTTAAAGGTATTTCCACAGAAGTTACTTAGAAAATCTTGTTGACTTGGGAAATTTCAACTCTGAGTATGTGTCATGATGAACCGCTGGCTCACAACTTACTAGCATTTCCATAGATAGGGAGGACCTAATTCAATGCTTGACCCACAACAATTAAGAAGAACAACAGCTTCTCAGAATCAAATCAAGAATCCCAAAGGTGCACATTTTACTTTACTCCCTGAAGTGCACCATCTAACAGGAAGAAGAATAAGAGGAATTTTCCATTAGGATTTAAAGTTCAGATAAAGTAACAGATGGAACATTTACTTTTTCCCTCAGGTATGAGCCCAGGATTCTATTTTCAAATAACTGAGATAATACAAATTAAAAAGACAAATGATAAGTTGCAATAAAGTAAATAACTTTTATGTGTAGATATCTCCTGTATCACCTACACAAGCTGGCTGGATCCTTATCTCTTATGTCAATTTTATTTTTAATTTTGTAAAATAGTCCAATGGATTCTCAATAAATTCTCTTTTTAATTCACTCCAATTGTTTCAATCAAAATAATTTTAGCCATTCTAATTTAACATTCTATAAAATGCTTCTTGGAAAATCAAATTCTATTACTTGTGATGAATTTTGCAAACTATCTCAGGAGGCAAAATTAAAATAGTGACCGAAAAAGAATTCATAAACTGTTAATCATACTATCTCCTGAAAGTTATTTGTATTATTTATTGGTGTTGAAATTTATGTATGGTATGCCATCCCTAAAAACTTCAATATTGTGTCTCCTATTCGGAGGTTAAGTAGTTACATGGAGTGCTATTAGTTGTAATGAATTTAAACTTGTAATAAATACCAGCTCTATTTTAATATGTATGTGTATTTACATATATATGTATATATGTATATATTTACATATATATGTATGTATGTATATATACACATATATATATAATAGATGACAAGTAGAATGTGCTATTGCTACACAGTTTCTGACAAAATAGTTAAATACATAAATACATATATTTTTTAAATGCAATTATTTTAAAAAAGCAGCCAATATTCTTCACTTAGCTTCCTGTATGCTTCTTTAGTATAGAGGTTTGTATTTTAGTAGTATTTTGCAATCCAGTTCAGAGGGAGGAGCTATGATTAAGATATACATGTCCTAGATAAAGGAGATCTCTCATTTACAACTCATATAATCTGCATATTAAACAAACAAAATTAACATGTCCCAGAATCTTATTGAAGGGCAGTGTGTGAAAGATAATGAGTAGCTTAGGATGCTCTCTATAAAGAAGTTTACACGCTTGCCATTCTTGTAATTTTTCCCTCAAATGATGAGTTGCCTTATCATTGACTAATTAAAATCATGCAACCCAAATGTTATTTCACAAGTTTTTTCAAAAAAATAATTTTTAATTTTTGAAGGTCTGAGTACGCATTAAGTTGTCTATTGATACTTGTCATAATAAAATCACTTGCTTTCCAGAAGTTTAAAAAAGACATGCCACATAATTGTAGAATAACAATAAATACTTAAATTTTAATTTCTGAGCTTTTAAAGAAAATTTACCATCCATGTGTATAGCTTAAATGTTAAATTTTGTTCATAATCTGATAGATACTACTTTTAGTTTCATATATAGATTAACAGATATTTACTTCTATATTTGCTTGAAAACCCATTTATCAACTTATTATATTATATCTGGCTAAAATCAAACCATAAGAGTAATTAGAGCCAGATAAAAGCATGATAGCATAGTTGTAGGCATAATAAGAGTCATATTTCATTAAATATGCTGTGGGATTTTGAAACTAGTTTCCATGTATTTTCTTATATGCAGTGGAACAGTTAATATTATAATTGCAGCATTAGTTTCCTCAATATTAGCATATGAATGATTCTAATTAGTAGATAAATAATATTTTTTGTCAATTATGCTAATGCATAGGTAAAACATAGTTCAAGCAGATAATCCAGTTCCAGCCACCTAGAATAACTCCTAATACATACCTATATACCTTGTTTAAAGTTTATTAAGTCACTTCTAGCATGACAATCATGAAAACAGAGCATTTATTTATTTATTTATTTACTTATTTATTTATTGCAGTACTGAGGGGTTGAACCCAGGGTCTTGTGCATGCTGGGCAAGTGCTCTGTCACCAAGCTGTACCTCCAGCCCCTCTAAATCTTGAGAGTAATTTGTACAGGATTCCTCTGGCCTCAAACTTACAATCCTCCTGCCTTAGCTTCCCAAGTCATTACACAACAGCTCCTGTTGTTGTTAGGTGCTAACAACATAGAGACTCTTTGTGACCCCATGTACAACAGAATGAAACACTGCCCAACACTGTGCCCATATTACTGTTGATGTTTCTCTGCTATTGATAGGGTATTTCATGTCTGATTGTTTTGGGAGTGGATTTCTGGGTCCTTCTCCCAAGTCTACAGCACCCAGTATTCCCAGGTGGCCTCCCACCCAAGTACTAACCAGGTCTGACCCTGCTTAGCTTCCAAGATCTGACAAGATAGGATGCCAGGGTGATATGCCTGTAGACTCAAGGTGGTATGGCTGTAGATGGACCACAGTACCTAACATTTATTCTTGTACGTTTAGTGATATGGACACTTTAGTGCTGCTTAAATTCTTAATTCACCTTAAAACCTTTTTTATTTGTGTGGAAATGCAGGATGATGGTTAAGCTTGAGCTCCACTTTATTTTTATTTTCCTTTATTTATAAATGCTGGTAGGGTGCAGAGTAAGAAGACTTTTTCTATTTCCATTATCACTTCTTGTTACACTTTCATCAACTTACATATTTTATAGAACCATTTGATTAATATGTAATAAAAATCATGTGCAATCATGGGTTATATTTTCTTTCCTCTCCCATTTTTCTCATGTATTCATATTATTGCATCACATATTTTGACATTTTCTCTGCCCCTTTTCCCTTTTTCTCCTCTATTTCCCCTCACTTTCCTCTTTCACCCACTTCACTCCCACCCTCTGATCCCTTCCCTCCTTCTTTCTACTCTGCTTATATTTCCCATTCTTAGATAAATATTATTGTTCATTTTTATACATCTACATATGTATAGATTTTTTTCTTCTTCTTCCTTTAGAGGTCTACTTTAGAAATATCAGAAATATTTAGCTTTGCTTGTTTAAATTGGGTTGTTGTTGTTGTTAGGTGCTGTGGAATCATGTCCAACACATAGTGACCCTCATGCAATTTTCAATGGCTGATTGTTTTGAGATTGCTTCAGGAGTGGATTGCCACATCCTTCTTCCATTTTTGTGCTGGGGATCAAACCCAGGGCCTCAGAGACCACAGAGTGGCACTCTAACAACTGAGCTAAACCTCAGTCCATTGTTCAGTAGTAAAGAAAAATACAATAATTCTTGGCTTTTCTATGCTCCTAAATAAAAAGCTGCAACACTAGCCATCCAAATTTTCAAAAGTGAAGATCCCTAAGAGAGTGAGGGGAAAGAAATCTCTACACTGAAACTAGATGTATACAACGGTATCAAAAAGTTGGCTCCAAATCCCTAAGTTTGTGAATGAAGAAGAGCTAGTAAGCCATATCTACCATGTTGCCACAATTTAGTTACAAGTAATGTTTAATGTTCTTTTAAAAGCTGTTGTTAGCAAGGGAAGATGGCAGCTGACTAATTAAATGAATTAAAACTAGGAGATGTGAATGGTTTTGTCAATTTTGAAGAAGAAGTAAATACTAACTAAATTTTTGGTGCTTTAATTGGGTCAAGGAGTGAAGAACACAGAAGCAGTCCTAAGCAAGAATAAGTTGCCTCATACAATCACCAAAGACAAAGAATCCAAGTCTGTGTTCTCTAAATAGGGCACATTTCTTGAATTGATTTTACTGAAAATGGATCTGATCAATTTGCAAAAATTTAGATACTTTTAAACACATTTTAGCTGATACTATCCTAAGTACTCAATTACAGTATCCCATTAGTATTTTTTAAGAAAATGATATGACAAATAAGCTATAAAAAAAAAAGACAAAACAATTGATCTTTCCTTTACCGAGCAGAAATAGTGACCAGTACCTACCACCTAAAGCAACTGAAGTTTGACACAGGAACTGAAAGATAATCAGGGATTAGTAGCCACCAAAGAGTAAGATGGTTATGGAATGATGACTCATAAGAAGAAGGGAAAGGCAGTAGGGTCATAATGGTATAGGAAATGCCTCATGGATATAATAGAGAGAGTTTCAAGACGATATCTGCACTAATAGGTCAAACTCAACCTTTACTGGGTCTCTATAGCTTGTTTGGGCTGGGATTTAGCTCAGTTGGGAGAGCGCTGTGCTGCAGTCTCTGAGGTCCTGAGTTCAATTCCCAGCACGACAAAAATGGAAGAAGGGCCTGGCAATCCACTCCCAAGGCAATCCTGTAACAATCAGCCATTGAAAACCCTATGAGGGTTGCTATGAGTCAGATACTGGCTGGATGGCACATAACAACAACAACATAGGTTGTTTGGGACTGGGATTTAGCTCAGTTGGTAGAGTGATGCTCTGCAGTCTCTAAGGTCCTGGGTTCAATTCTCAGCACCACAAAAATGGGAGAAGGACATGGCAATCCACTCCCTAGGCAATCCTGTAACAATCAGCCACTGAAAACCTTATAATGGTTGCTATGAGTCGGGTACGACTTGACTGCACCTAACAACAACATAGCTTGTTCAGGTTTATGCATACGAATAAAATGAGTTCAGTGTGAAAGATGAGAGCAAGATAAATAATCTGATTTTTAATCTATTTTTAAAAACCTTTGTCGAGATAAAGTTGTAGGTTGTTTTACTTTGTATTGCTTCTCTTGTAGTTTGATCCTTATGTACACTTTATGTCCTTATGCCTGTTCAGGTGTATTTGGCTGATTATAAAAAGCAGTCCAGGGCAAATACAAGAATTTGTCAATGATTGTAAGAGGGGAGATGTGAGTTGCTGCAGTTGTTTGGCATCTTATAAATCAAACTAGTAACTGTATTTCTTGTTTCTTTTTGCTTACAGTAGTATCTAGACATACCATACACTCTATCTAGCACTGAATCTTTTTTATTTTCATAAGTTAATTCTTGCCAAGTTGCTCTATCTTATCTGTTGAAATGTGTTTTCAAGATTCTTTGACATTCTAATGTTTATGCTAGCATTT
>VMDO01000583.1:0-19166 GCA_007922755.1 Pedetes capensis | reverse complement strand
AAAAATGACCTGGAAAATGCTTGCTAAGTTTAAGGTACAAGAAACTGATGATATTCAATAATGTTTTTTAACCTATGAAAGAAACAATGATTTTTAATTTTCATGTAATCCTATTGTAGATCATACTATTTATTTTCTACAGTTAGACTTTAATTCATTTTTTATTTTATCTAAGAAGCCTAAGATGTGGGCTCCTCTCTTCTCTCAATGATAATACCATATAAATTGTTAATTGCTCAAGGTAGCTTCTATTCAAATTTTGAGCATTAATAAGCAGATAATTATAAAATATCAAAAATTTTGTAAAAATCAAAGACAATACATCTTAAACACTGGCAAATACAGATAATTTGTTGTGTCAAATTTTTATATAATTATTGGAAGAAAATACAATGTACAGAATCCAAGTCAGCAAATACATATATCTCTGATTTGTCTTTGACTAGGTTTTGAACTTAGAGTTTGAATATCTTTTTGAAGTGCTAAGGATTCACAATGCTTCATAATATATAATTAAATCTTGTAATTATGAAATGATTCAAGAATGTGAAAACTTTCTTGCTATTGATTTCCACTATGTTAACACAGTGAACCCCACAGTAATCCCAAGACATAATATCCTTTTCAAAGACTACTATAAGTAACTGCTTCAAACAAGAGAGACGCATCTTCTTGGTGAAGATACTGATTTTCATGTTGCCTTCCTATATCTGTTAAATATTGTTAAGACGTCTTATTCAGAGCTTCTCGAGGCTTTTTTAATCATACTGGCAAACTATAGCAGCATAAATGTTTTTTCAATGCATTTCACAACGTTGTTGTTGTTGTTAGTGCTGTCTAGTTGTGTCTGACTCATAGTGACCCTTATAGGGTTTTCAATGGCTGATTGTTTCAAGATTTCCTCAGGAGTGGATTGCCATGTCCTTCTCCCGTTTTTGCGGTGCTGGGAATAGAACTCGGAACCTCAGAGACTGCAGAGCAGTGCTCTAACCAACTGAGCTAAATCCCAGCCCTTCACAAATTTAGCTTACATTTATTTGCAAATCAACAAAAATAGGTCATAGAATATTAACATATAAACCAAAATTCTACTTTTAAAAAAAGCTAGCAGTTAGGTAAATGAAGTGAAATGGAAATTTTGGGGAGAAACATAAAAAATTCTTTACCTCCTATTTATAGTATTTGTAATTTACATCCACTTTGTCTAGTTGTTATCATGTCTCCTCCTTTAGATCATAAATACCGTAAATGTAGTGACTTTGTTCTTTGGGTTAGGCTTTAGTTCATTTGGTAAAGCACTGCTCCATGCTCCCTGAGGATCTGCGTTTGATCCCTAGCACCTCAAAAAAACGGGAGAAGGATGAGGCAATCCACTTGAAACAATCAGCCATTGAAAACCATATGAGGGCTGGCTGGGTGTGGTGGTGCAGGCCTGTAATCCTAGTGGCTCGGGAGGCAGAGGCAGGAGGACCACAAGTTCGAGACCGGAGGTAGTCTGCATAATTTAGCAAGACCCTGTCTCGTAAAAAGAAAGAAAATAAAAAAAGACTGGAGGCGGCAGCCCAGGGGTCCAACACTTGCAAAGCATGCAAGTGTGAGGCCCTAGCTCAACCTCCAGCAATGCAAAAAAAACAAAAACAAAAACAAAAAAACTTAGGAGGGTTGCTATGAGTCAGATATGACTTCACTATATAACAGCAATGTTTATTTTTTCCTGTTGTTGTTGTTGTTGTCAGGTACCATCGAGTCGGTATCTAACTCATAGTGACCCTGCGTACAACAGGTGAAACACTAATGTCAGTGCTTCTCTGCTGTTCGTAGGGTTTTCAATGGTGGATTGATTTTTGGGAATGGGCTGCCAGGTCTTTCTCCCAAGCCTACAGCACCTGGTGTTCCCAGGCAGTCTCCCATCCAAGTACTAACCAGGCCCAACCCTGCTTAGCTTCCGAGATCTGATGGGATCGGATGTCACAGGGCAATGGCTGCAGGCTATTTTTTCCTATATGCATGTAAGTCTTTATTCTTCTTCATACATCTGATATGTATATACAAATAATATCTATATATAACACATGTGTACATATAATGTATATAGATATGAACATATATGTGTGTGTAATGTGCTGGTAAACTATATGCTAGTATAAGTATTTGTTGAATGAATGAAATTTAAAATCTAGTTTATGAACATTTAACTGATGTCTTCTTCTCTTCAGCAATAAGTCCCCATCAGCATGGCAACGTAAGTTTAATTGGAATAAATTAACTCCACTGTTGGGCTTTTTATTTCCTTCTGAATTACTGTATCTCAAATATCTCATAGGTGCCATTAGTGGGTATGTAATGAATAATAAACTTGACATTTTCATGTACCCCTAGTACTTTCCTTTTTTCTCAGTATCTGTTCTTTGGCTTTAGTCCTATGTAGATGTAAGTCAGCATACAAATGAGTCAACAAGTTGAGTCTACAGTGAGACCGGCAATGTGTTTGGCACTAGGAATACAGAAGCTCTTTGTTTAACTGGGTAGATATGATTGAAAACAATTTAACGAAGAGAGAGATAAGTGCCAATTGAAGTATACACACAATATATCATACAAGTTTGAAGGAGATGGCTGTGCTTCAGCAATTAAGATGTCAAGATAGGACACAAATGTCATAGTAACTTTGATTAGAAAGACTATGGGGCCTCACCTCATAGTAGGCTAAGGAAGCAAATGTAGGTAAGTGGTCTTCTCATCACTCACTTCACTAAGCCCTGTAGCTGTAACCACAGGCCTAAGAACCTCCAAAGTGACCTGGTGTCCCTTATAGGTCAAAGTGCTGAATTTCATTGTTTCTTCTTTTTGCTTGAATTTTTGCTCATTTCTCATAATTGAGTTCAGAGATTTTTAATCTGTACCCAAAAGCCCTTCAAAGTCAGACTAATCACTTCAATTTCATTAGACAATTTCCAACACCTATTTACAAGTGCATTTAAAGCCTCATGACTATAGAAAATCCTATGTCCTCTCAGCTCAAAATACATCCTTCTTTTTCCTTCAAATAATTTCTACTTTGTTTAAAGACCAAAATCAATTATTACATATTTAGAGAAGCTTTTATGAGATTGAGTAAGTACTATCATAACACCCTGTTTATATTTTTTATTATTTAAATTTTTCAGGTTGAGCTGTTAAGGTAGGTTTATTGATTTTTCTCTTGATACCAAAGTCAATTTGCTTTTATCTCTGTCTCACATGTGAAGGGCACCAAATATCGGACTAGTGAAAAAATTACATAGGCTATGCTCTGGGATAATTTAAATTTCTCTTGTCCTTTAACAAAGTTAATGTTCTCCATATTAATTAGCTGTTAACTCTTTGAAAGCATAGAATTTAAGTATTCAAAAGAACTTTAGAATTATCTAATGCAGTGTTATTTTAAAATATTTGATCAAGACCTATGGTAAGAAATGTTCTACAACATGACATGGTATATGCAACAATTCATATATCTGAAACAATATTTCCATAATATAATACACTTACTACTTAAAATATAATAAAAATACAGCAAAATAACATCAAATATTGCCAGGTGCCACAGCATATGCCTATAATCCCAGCAACTAGGGAGGCTGAAGCAGGAAAATCACAAATTTGAGGCCAGAGGCAGCCTGTGCAACATATTGAGACCTTGTCTCAAGATAAAAAAAAAATGGTAATAATAAAAGTGGGCTGGAGGGTGCAGCTCAGTGGTAGAGCACTTGCTCAGCATGTGCAAGGCTTTGGATTCAAACCCCCAGTATTGCAATAATAGTAATAATAACAATAACAACAACAACAACAATAATAACAATAACAATAACAGTTGTTGTTGTTGTTGTTAGGTGCCGTCAAGTCGGTATCTGACTCATAGCGACCCTCTGTACAATGGGAAACACTATTGTCAGTGCTTCTCTGCTGTGCATAGGGTTTTCAATGGCAGATTGATTTTTGGGAGGGGGTTGTGATAACAGTAATAATATCAAATATTACTTCATTACTATTTAAATACAACTAAGAAAGTTAATAATATAAAAACAACCAAATAATAAACCAATCAACTGAAAATAGATTTGTGCTTATCCACAAAAATGATTTCAAGGTCCATCAATGGTAACACCTGTATACTCATTTATTTTACTATAAACTCTCTCCACATTTTACAGATAAAAGTGAAATATTGAGAGTTAAATGACTTTTCCAGGAAAATGTGTGCAAAACTGGATCTAGAACACACCTAAATGTCATACTTATTCTCTTCTACTTCACAATGACAGGCAGAACGTTTTCTACCACCTAAGTACTAATCAAGCCTGACCCTCCTTAGCTTCCAACATCAGGCAAGACTGGGCATATTCAGGTGGTATGGCCTTAGACAGGAGTTTTTCCAAGAAGCTATAGCATATCTGACTCATTTACTCTATAAATTTAGATCCTTTGGGTGAAATACCTTTGCTAATGAATTCAATGAACCCACTACCTAATTTTTTATCTTGTCTTTATGAATAGTCCATATATTTGGCAGACTATCTGTATTTAAAAATAAAAAACAAAACATAGCTGGGCAAGTGGCACACAGCTGTAATCCCAGAGACTCAGCAGGCTGAGGCAGGAGGATTGCAAGTTTGAGACTCTATCTCAAGATACAATTTTAAAAAGAGACTGGAGTGCAGCTCAGTGGTATAGCCATTGCAAAACATGTTTGAGAAGCCCTAGGTTCAACCCCTTAGTATGGGAAAAGCAAACAAAACAAAAACAAAAAATAAAAATAAAACAAACAAACAACAACAACATAAAACACTGATCTGGAATCTAATTAAAAGGACACTGAAAATCCTCAGAACTACACACTGAAACAATGCTGATGATGGTTTAATATAGAAATTTCATATGTTTATAATGATACTTTCAGAGTGGAAAAGTGAGTAGGAATGATGCCATAAATTAAGAAGAAGATAACCAGGCTGATAGAAGGCCATAGTTCAGAATTCTTAAATAAATGTATGTGAGAGAACAAGTTCTTTGCTAATTCTTTTAAATTGAAATTGTTAGTGTATCATATTTCCATAACAGTTTTTCATATATAAAGGTAAATTTTTTCTAATTGTACTTATTCTGTTCTTATCTTGCTAAACAACAAATATACTGTCTAATAGTTAATTATAAGTACAGACAACATGCTATGCTATTCCATCATTAAAGAGTCTATTGGGAAGAAGCTTTATTCAGAAATGGACCATCTTTATTGGAAAGTAAATTAGGGATTGTGAGAATCTACAGGCTTATAATATTTTATTCAATTGAAAACGAACTCAAATGACCAAATGCTTACAATTATTACAAAATTATGATTAAGTCTGGCATATCTGTCAGTTGAGAATGTGAGAAATATGTGTCTGTACAGAGATTAAGAAACTATTTGTGAAAAAAATATTTAGACTAAATAAGATAAATATGAGTTCAAATGAGATTACTTATATATTGCCTATTCATTTCTGAGTCTATGAAATAATAGCCTATTACCTAAATATAAATATATGTATAATTTTCTTTACCCTAAGTTCATTAATTGATCATTTATTTTGAAGTTCAGTGACACGGACTCTAAATCTTGTTAATTCAGTAGTTGTTTACATATGAGTATTTTAATTTGATCATTTCATTCGTATGATACATGCAACCATCCATTGCTATAGTATTTTCTTTTAATTGATTAAACAAATAAAAATTCTAATGGACTTCAATTTGTATTTTGTTGTCCCAGAACATGCTTCATTGAGGAACATACAATAAAAACTCATGCCATGCTATTGAACATACTAAAGAAATTAAATGACCTATATTAAACACATTATAGTATTCTAAATGCTTACATGTAGTAAATACATTATTACATATCATTTCTATTTCTATTATTTAGAACACAAAGACCACATTGGCCTCTTTTGTTTCAAAAAATTATTACATTCAAACCAACAAAATCAAATTTCAACACAAAATAAAATAACACACATGAAAAACTCTTAATTTTAAGGTAACCTTTATCAGCCGGCTTCTGTACTGCCTGTCTCGGGAGCTGTAAATACCTGTCCCCATTGACAACCTGTACTGAGAAAACCTGAGTACTTACGCATACATCATGGACCCAGGACTGGGGCAGCTTCTATTCAGTCACCATCTGATCTCTATCAGCCAGGTCAGAGCTGGGAGGCTGGAAAATAAAAACAGTCACTGGCAACAAGAAAGGAAACAAGTCTGGCAAGTTGAGTGACAGAGGTTTGCTGTCTTGATATAGCCCGATAGCGTGGTCAATTTTGTGCCAGCAGATTCCACACAATGAAGAAACTGTCAATACCTGCATAGAGAAGCTCCAAGTGTTAGAGGGCTCCTAAGGTACGGCTGGTGATGATTCAGAAGGCCACACTTTTCCGGTTAGGGAGGTATGATCAGCACTGAGGTGTGGCCCCAATTTGTTTTAAAATAATACTAACACTAGAGCATTTTGATGGAACTGCTTATTTCTTCATTAGAAACATTCCACCTCTTCTCTTTGAGGGAATCATGAGGTGTGGTGGAGCAGAGAAGTCCTGGGCTACAGACCAGGGCACCTGTTTCTGTCACCTTGGTGATATGTCCATGGGTAAGCAACCCAACTTGTTGGGACTTTCTTACCTCACAGTAAAATGGTAGGACTGTATTAGTTTTTATCTAATATTGTCCATTTTAACTCTACAAATAATTGATTTTATTGAAAAAATGTACTTACCCACCAAAAAGACGAAAAAGGAAAGTAAAACAAAAACTTCTTTTCCCCTTTCTTATTATCAAGCTGAGGATTAGCTCAGTTGGTAGTGTCGCTTAGCACTCTCTGAGGGCATGGGTTCAATCCCCAGCACCACAAAAGCTTGAGAAGAACCTAGCAACCTACTCCTGAAACAATCAGCCATTAAAAACCCTGTGAATAGCAGAGAAGCCCTGACATAGTACCTCGCATGGCACAGTGTCGGCGAGTGTTTCATTCTGTTTTACATAGGGTTCCTCTAAGTCAGACCCTACACAGCAGCATCTAACAACAACAAGCTTAGTCCACTTTATGGTGTGAATCTCCCAGTATTTATATATAGTCCCTTTCTATACTTGCATATATCCACAGAGACCTTAGCCGAGGTATTTCTCCTGTTTTTAAAATGCTGGGGATTGAACTCAGGGCCTCAGAGAGTTCAGAGCAGCATTCCACCAACTGAACTAAACTATGTACGTGCTTCCCTTTTTACCTCAAAAAGTAGTTCTCAGAGTTTCTCCCTCTAATGTTCAAGTCAATACTTTTTAGAGTCTACTGGTTTATTTTGGGCTGGGATTTAGCTCAGTTGGTAGAGCGCTGCGCTGCAGTCTCTGAGGTCCTGAGTTCAATTCCCAGTCACCGCAAAAGGGAGAAGGACCTGGCAATCTACTCCCAAGGCAATTCCGAAACAGTCAGCCATTGAAAACCCATGAGGGTCACTATGATTTGGATACTGACTCAATGGCACCTAACAACAACAACAATAAAAACAATGCTTTATTTTAGAAAATTATTTTTAGGCAAATTATATATTTTACATATGAGAAAGAAATCACTCAAAAATTATAAACATTAATAGCTTACCTCATTATAACTATCTTCAAAGTTGTAGTCATACTCTATTATCACACAAACATAAAGTAGGAAAATGATGTTTGCTGATGAATATATGTATTGATTAGTTAAAAGAATTTATCTGTCATTTTAAAGGAGTACAGCGAGACTTCAGGAACTATCTTACACAGCATTTGGATGGTGTCTTCCTGGTTTGTGGGGTGGGTTCTACTTTCCAACTGAATGTAGAATCAAGTTAACATCAAAGATGAGTAAAATATCAATTTTTAAATATCATAGATAGTTCTAAGGGGCTGGGATTTAGCTCAGTTGGTAGAGCACCGCTCTGCAGTCTCTGAGGTCCCAAGTTCGACTCCCAGCACCACAAAAATGGGAGAAGGACGTGGCAACCCACTCCCAAGGCAATCCTAAAACAGTCAGCCATTGAAAACCATATAAGGGTCACTATGAGTTGGACACGACTCGACAGCACCTAACAACAACAACAAGATAGTTCTAAAACTAAAAAAAATTTACAAAAACTTAGCCCATTATTTATAATTAAGCATTCTCTATATTTTAAAATATTGTTATTTAAATTATTTCACAGTAATTATTAAATACAATTCTCTATTCTCATATGTGAAATTCACTTTTTTTTGTATTTTATAACCCAAATATTGCCTAGATAAATATAGGAATATGGCAATGTAAGAAATAGTGACAATGCCAAGGGGAAAAGGTAATACTGGTAGTACTGAAAACCTGTTTCCAATAACCAGACATTTATTTTCACTCTTTGAATGAAGGTATAGGAAAATGTACAAATTATTTTACTCTTTGGATAAAATTTGGAGGTTCTGATATAGTAGAGAACTTCATCATGTTCAAGCCAAAATTCTGGAAGTTTCTCCATTATACTCTCAGTAGCTCTATAGTCCATAGATTTTTTTCATAAGACTTTCAAGCCAAATTCTCTAAAAAGAATAGGTCCAATAGATAAAAAGCTGAATAACATTTGCATTAATTTTTATTTACATGATTGAGGAAGTCTAAGAATGCATGTTTCATGGCTTGTATGGTAATAGTCTGTGTCTATAAACTGATGAATACTTGTTATCCTTCAAAAGAAAAAAACTTTGATCCTAGCATCCAACTTGATGGACAACTTGCATGCTAGAAGTAGGGTATACAATAAGAGAAAAAAATTAAATACATAAACTTCTTAATGCCAAGGATCCTCCCACTAAAAGAACCTATCCTTAAAAATTCTTCTTGTGAAAAGATCTCCTTTGTTCATGGATTGGAAGAATTAATATTGTGAAAATGGCTATACTATCAAAATTGGGATGCACATATATAGATAAATATTCTCACAAAAAGACATGCAAGTAGAAAGGAGACCATTGGTGGGGGCTGGAGATAGGGGAAGAGGGTCATGAAAAGGTAAGGGAGAAGTTATGTGATCAAAGTATAATTAAATGCATATATGGAAATGTCATAATGAAACTCATAAAGTTGTACATTAAAAATTACCAATAAAAGAGAGAGAGAAAGAGTATAGAAGAGAGATGTGAAGAATTCAACTTCTTGAAAACACTGAATGATTCCACTCTGAAGACCACTCTACATCTGGAAATTTTGTGATGTGAAATAATAAATACTATTACTGCATAAATTAAAAAAAGAAAATGGCTGTATTATCAAAAGTGATCTACAGATTCAATGTCATCCTCATCAAAACTCCAATAATACACTTCACAGAAATAGAAAAAAAATCTTAAACTTCATACAGAAGCACAAAAGACCCTGAATAGCCAAAGCAATCCTGAGCAGAAAGACCAATACAAGAGGCATCATAATACCTGACATTATAACTGTTACAGGCCCGTATTAACAAAAACATCTTGGTACTGGCATGAAGATCAAAGGAATAGAATAGAGGACCTAGAAATAAACTCACGCAGCTACGGGCAAATGGTTTTCTACAAAGGTGCCAAAAATATCAGTTGGAAAAAACATAACCTCTTTAATAAATGGTGCTGGGAAAACTGGAAGAAAACATGTAGAAGAATGAAAGTAGATCTACATCTCTCACCCTGTATGAAAATCAAAAATGGATCAAAGATCTTAATGTAAAACCAGACACCTTGAAACTACTAGAAGAAAATTCAGGGAACACACTTCAACACATAGGCATAAGCAAGTACTTTCTTATTAGGACTATGTTGTTGTTGTTGTTGTTAGGTGCCTTCCGGTCGAGTCCTACTCATAGCAACTCTATGTACAGCAAATCAAAACACTTCCCAATTCTGTGCCAAGCACACGATCTTATTTATGTTTAAGACCATTGTTGCAGACACTGTGTCAATCCATTTGGTGAAGGGTTTTCCTTTTTTTCATTGACCTGCCACTCTCCCAAACATGATGTTTTTCTCCAGGGATTGATCTCTCCTGACTACATGTCCAAAATATGTAAGACACAGTCTGCCCATTCTTGCTTCCAAGGAGCACTCTGGTTGCATTTCTGCTAGGACAGATCTGTTGGTTCTTTTGGTAGTCCATGGTAAATTCAATATTCAATAAAATATCCAGCACCATAATTCAAAAGCATCAATTATTTTCCTGTCACCCTTGTTCAACGTCCAGCTTTCATAACCATATAATGCAACTGAAAATACCATGGCATGAGTCAGACGCACCTTCGTCTTCAATGTGACATCTTTGCTTTTCAATACTCTAAAGAGATCTTTTGCCACACTTTTCCTAGAGCAATGCGTCTTTTGATTTCTTGACTGCTGCTTCCATGGGAGTTGATTATAGAGCCAAGTAAAGCAAACCAAAAGATTGGACAACCTCAATCTTTTCTCCATTTATTGTGAAGTTGCATACTGGCCCAGTTGTAAGGATCTTTGTTTTGTTGATGTTTAGTCCCAGCCCATATTGAAGGCTGTGATCTTTGATTTTCATCAGTAAATGTTTTAAATTCTCTTCGCTTTCAGCAAGCAGAGTTGTGTCATCTGCATAACGCAGGTTGTTAATGAGTCTTTCTCCAATCTTGATGCCATGTTCTTCCTCATAAAGTCCAGCTTCCTAGATTATTTGCTCAGCATATAAATTTAAGAGATAAGGTGAAAGTATACAGCCCTTACGCACACCTTTCTCAACTTTAAACCAGGCAGGGTTTCTCTGTTCTATTCGAACAACTGCCTCCTGGTTTACATACAGATTCTTCATGAGGACAATTAGGTGCTCTAGTATTCTCATTTTCCGAAGTATTATCCATAATTTGTTATGATCTACACAGTCAAATGCCCCCCACATGTTTGTCAGTTTGCCACACTGTCGGGGCTGTGTGTTGTGATGAGGCTGAAAGCTATGCCACCAGTGTCTCAGATACCAGCAGGGTCACCCATGGTGGACATGTTTCAGCTGAGCTTCCAGACTAAGACAGAGTAGGGAGTAGCCACCAGCAAACTACTCCCAAAACATCTAGCCATTGAAAACCCTGTGGATAATAGGACTGTAATGGCCCAGAAAATAGTATCAAGAACTATGAATGGGATGATATGAAATTAAAAAGTTTTCTTCACAACATAGGAAACAATCAGTAGAGTAAAGAGAGAGCCCACAGAATGTGATAAAAAAAATGTTTGCCAACTATATATCTGACAAGGTATTAATATCTAGTATATATAAAGAACTAAAATGTTAAATAAAATATCCAATTAATAAGTATTCAATGAAACTCAACAGACTGTTCTCAAAAGAAAAACACAAATGACCAATAAATATATGAAAAATGTTCAATATCCTTAGCTGTCAGGGAAGTGCAAATCAAAACTGCACTGAGATTCTACCTTACCCTGCTCAGAATGGCTAGCATCAACAAATCAAACAACAATAAATGCTGCTTAGGATGTGAAGGAAAAAGAAACCCTTTTACACTACTAATGGGACTGTAAACTAGTACAGTTATTATAGAAATCTGTATGGAGATTCCTCAGAAAACTAAAAATAGAACTATCATATCATCCAGCTATACTACTCTTAGATATATACCCAAAGGGATCTAAGTCAATGTACCATAGAGATACCTGCACTTCCATGTTCATGGCAGCACAGTTTACAACTGCTAAGATATGGAATCAGCCAAAATGTCCACCAACAGATGAATAGATTTAAAAATGTGGTGTATATATGCAATGGAATATTATTCAGCCATAAAGAAGAATGAAATTATGCCATTTGCAGGAACATGGATGGAACTGGAGATCATAATTTTGAAGGAATAAGCCAGACTCAGAAAGAAAAATACCACATATTTTATAAGCTAGATCTTAAAAGGAAGTGTGTGTATATGTGTGTGTGTGTGTGTTTGTGTGTGCACGTGTGTGTATGTAAGATTGGAAAATACAGCAGACTTATCTGGAGTGGGAAGTGGACTAGTGGGAGGAGAAGAGGCAGAAACATAAGTGGGTAACAAGTGCAAAGTACATGATACAACTGTATGAAAATCCCATAATGAAACTCATGTTGTATGCAAATTAAACTTAAAATTTTCTCCTGTGAACATAGTGATAGCATGAAAGTCAAATGGCAATGTCTCAGACAGCCAATAATTCTGTGCCAGAGTGCTTTGGGAAGGGATTCCCTTGGCCTCCACAAATAATACAAATGCTTTTCCAGCCTCAGAAAGAGCATATAACTAATGCCCTGGATCACTAGAAAGGCCAATCAACAAAAAATGGCCAAACAGATAAAGAAAAACAATCCCCATACTGTAAAGATTTCTGTAGGTTTATATCGTCATGTAAAATTGTGAAGAGAACAGCATAACTCTAGGGTAGTTTGCATTTCTTCCATACTGATTTCCCCACATCAAAGTGATGAAGTGGGGTTTGTCATCTCCCTAAGAGATGCTACCAAGTAGATACTCTTCCTCAAGAACAGCTGCATTTCTTGGACTACAGAAGTTATCTTTGTCTTTCATTCTTATTGGTATTCACTCTGGGGGCCATGATATGTTTTTAAGTCATTTGCTACTTGATGGCCATTTATGGTCAGAGGTACAGCTAACAACTTGCTGGACCATATGTTTGAAGAACTTTCATTATGAATCTTTTCAGAATACTTTTGCCCAATTTAAATCTGTTTCTTTTATGGAGCAAGGTATTTTCAACCTCCACTAGTAGAGCAGTGATATCTAACTGGTCACTTTAGAACATAATGAGGTTACTGGTTGGAAATGGAACAGCTGAAACTGTCTCCTGTATTTAAGTCAGCAAAGGTGTGAGATAACAACAGGGAAAAAACCACAGGAATCCTTTGGCACTGATCTAACACAGCCAAATGTTTCTTCATCAGATTGTGAAATGAAGCAATCATTTATAAGCACATAGCTAGATTATGTTTTAGAATAAAGGGAGATCATTGTTTAAAATTAAATCTTGAGAATTCTAGAAATATGAACAATTCCTCTCTTTTTCTCTGGTCTCTTCTTTGGCACAAGGAATAGAAAGAAGGGCCAGGGATATAGCTCAGTAGTAGAGCACTTGGCCAGCATGCAAGGCCCTGGATTCTATCCTCAGCACCACACACACACACACACACACACACACACACACACACACACACACGAATAGAAAGAAACCTGATCAGGAAATGAGTGTGCCACCTCAGAGATATGTGTCTAAACATTGAGGATAGCATCACAAGATCTCGTTTTCTAGACAGAAAGGTGGACGGATGAATTGTTAAATGATAGAAAGATGGTAGATGAATAGACAGATAAGTGGATAAATGGAAGGGTGGTGATTTCAGGGCTTGGACTAGGGTCTGCTTATATGCTTCTGTTGGATGTTTTGAAAATACGAAATTTTGTTTGTACCTGTATATGCATTTTTCTAAGAAAAATTCATTTTCATCAGATCCACCATAGATTCTATAAAACTCATCAAGAACTACTGAAACTATTGATGATCTTTGAGGTCAGGTTTTTGATTATATCTTATTATCCTACATGAGTACCAGACCATTACTAATCTGATTCTCTGATGGTTCTTATTTGCTTGATAGTTTACTCTTCTCTTGAAGCCTCAGGGGGAAGTGCATAGGGAAGACTGTTTCTCCATGGGGGGAAAAAGTTGTTTCCAAATTTTCAGGGCAATCTTGCTGATACACATCTCCTTGTACTATAGTTTCTTCTTTCCTTTCTTCTTCTTTATTTTTCATTCTATACATGTAACTGCACTTTGTGTAGTTTGTGTACTTTATGTGGATAAAAACTTGTTGTTGTTGTTAGGTGCCATCGAGTTGTGTCCAACTCATAGCGACCCTCATAGGGTTTTCAATGGCAGATTGTTTCCGGATTGCCTTGGGAGTGGATTGCCAGGTCCTTCTCCCATTTTTGTGGTGCTGGGAATTGAACTCAGAACCTCAGAGACTGCAGCACAGTGCTCTACCAACTGAGCTAAATCCCAGCCCCGGATAAAAACTAAAGCCCCAGATTTTAGAAGGAGAGGAAGAAATGCAGAAAGAAGAGAGACAACAGCAAGAAGGGAAGCAGAAAGAGAAAGACAAACAGGAAAATGAAAAGGAGGAAGAAAAAGCAGTAAGAGAATGAAGAGAAGGAAAGGGAGAGGGAGAAAAGGGGAGAGAAGGAGAAAGTGTCCAATGTAGGTTATACTAGCAATATTCTCTTCACCATATGGCTAAGTTTTTCAAGATTCTTAATGAAAAAATAAAAATGTACAGTTAAATTTTATCATATATATATATGGTTGCACATCCATATGTATGTGATATCATACATATCAATGTGATATGTAATAATAAATATATGGCTATATATTTTTATTTTTAAATTATTGAATAGTTACATTTGTATAGTTCTTATCCCAAAATACATGGTTACCTAAAATTATCAAATCACTTTGAAATCTTTCAAAAATTTCAAATTAATGTGAGCATGGTGGTGCACTCCTATAATTCCAACCGCTTGGGAGGCTGAGGCAGGAGGGTTGCACATTCAAGGCCAGAGGCAGCCTGTGTAAATTAGCAAGACCCTAACTTAAAATAAAAAGTAAAAAATGGCCTAGGGATACAACCCAGTGGTAGAACACTTGCAAAGGATGTCTGAGGCCCTGGGTTCAACCCCAAAGTATTGAAAAAAATTCAAGTTAATAATATTTCTAAGACTCTAACTTTCATTGATTCATGTAGAGTCATTAATTAATATTTATTGATCACCTGCTATGTGTTAAGTGGTGTGTTAATTGCTGAGAATACTATAGAAAACATTTGTTTCTCTCTTCAAAAACTTTACAATTGAGTAAAGAAGACAAATATTAAGCCAATAATTATAGTAAGTGTGTTATGATGAGGCTAGGGTTTAGCTCAGTTGGAAGAGTGCTGCTCTGAGCTCTCTGAGGCCCTGGGTTGGATCTCCAGCACTACAAAAATGCGGGAAGGACATAGCAGCCCAATCCTAAAACAATCAGCCATTGAAAACCCTATGAGGGTCACTATGAGTTAGACCCAACTCAATGACACCTAACTACAACAACATGCTATGACAGCAAAAGTACATGGTGTTGCAGGAGCATAATTGACTAATAGAGTGAAGATTCTGGGGTTCAGAGAAACAAAGTCAGTGAATATTCATGCAGTATTATTCCATTCTGTTTCAGGATTAGTTTAAGTATTAGTTAAGCATCACTTACCTTGCATTTCATATTGTGCCAAGTGAGATAGTCTAATCTCTGTAAAAGCCCTGTGAGACAGATATGAATATGAATCCACACAAGATTTTATGAACATATCTAGTTTATTTATTTTCATAATTCATTACACTCAGTCCTAGTTCTATTCAATAGTTTGGAAGAAAAGATGATGAAAAGGATAAAGGAATTTTCACCCAATCTTTTGTTTTGTGTATTCCACACAAATAAGCCAAAGATCATGACAGCTTACAGAAGCAAAAGTCCACTTTCCTGTTATCAAACCATATGTATAGCTTCAATGTATTCCTTATTCCCCTATCATTCTTTCAGCCTGTGGTTACTTAACCTCCCTTTAAATATCATAGCACCATAGGATCAAGAGTTCCAAAAACTAACAATAACTATGATAAATGAAGTTGTTTTCTTTTTTCCTCAAAACTGGGGGGTTAAAAACAGGGCCTCACCCATGTTGGGCAAGCACTCTGCCACTGAATTGCACTCTCAGTGCCCTTCGCTTTTTTTATTTTGTGACAGGGCTAAGTTGTGCAAGCTGCCTCTGGCCTCAAACTTACAGTCCTTATGTTTCAGGCTCCCAAGTAGCTGGGATTCCAGAAGTGTGCCACAGCAACCGGCCAGTTTAACTTTCTGATGTTGTTGTTGTTAGGTGCTGTTGTGTCAGATCCAACCCATAGAGATCCTGCATACAACAGAACGAAACACTCCCTCAATCTGTGACAGGGATGTTCAAGGATATCTGAGGTAAAATAGGTTTGGTTTTGATTTTTCCCAAAAAAACTTATGTTAGGGGGAAAAGAAGCAACAATGAATTTAATGTTCAGGCCACACACTTTTTGTAGTGGTTTACCTAAAGATTCAGACTTATTTATTTTGCTTTTTTCAGAAAGGGTTTCACTCTGTAGGCAAGGCTGGTCACAAATGCATGATCCCTCTGCCTCAGCCTCTCAAGTGCTGGGATTATAAGCATGTGCCACCATGCCCAGCAAGATGCAGAATTTGATGAAAGAGATCAATTCTGGTATGTAACAACTTGGAACTTCCATTGCTACTATAAAGCAGTGGCATAAAAAGACTGAAGTCAGTTGCTATAGAAGCAGTCTAGAGACAGAAAAAGAATTGATGCTTTTGAATTGTGGTGCTGGAGACGTCTATTGAATATACCATGAACTGCCAAAAGAACCAACAAATCTGTCCTAGAAGAAGTACAACCAGAGTGCTCCTTGGAAGCAAAAATGGCCAAACTGCGTCTTACATATTCCGGGCATGTAGTCAGGAGAGAACAATCCCTGGAGAAGGACATCATGTTTGGAAGAGCAGCAGGTCAACGCAAAAGAGGAAAACCCTCCACCAGATGGATTGACACAGTGTCTGCAACAATGGGCTTAAACATAAATAAGATCGTTTGCCCGGAGCAGAATTGGCAAGTGTTTCGATCTGCTGTACATAGGGTCGCTATGAGTCAGACTTGACTCGATGGCACCTAACAACAACAACAACTATGCATGCAGAAAGTAATGGTATATATTATCTACAAAGAATGAAAAAATTTAAGGAAACTGATTAAAATAGGTGTGGTTACTATTATCACTATGCACCAGCAACTCTAAACAGCATCACTGATAAAATATTCCTCCCTGCTGGGAATAGACTACTCCCACTGACACCCACCCCCACCCCCACCACACCTTCTACATTACTGCTCTAAAGTTATCTTTGAGAGAGTTAGACTTTTTCTGGTCAATCTAGGCATTCTGATGCCTGTTAGTGGAGCTTTTTATTTTTACTATGTTCCACAGTAAAAACACATTTTATATCACAGTACATATGCACATAGATACACATATGTGTTGCATACAGCAGTCTTCTTTCCTACTGACAGATTATGGTGCTGATTTTGAAAAATATTGCTCCAATTTCATCCATAGCTATCAAAATGATAATTACCAAAAAAAGATTCCTAGACTAAATTAGATAAGTTTCCCTGGGTTCTTGGGAACTAAGGCTGAGGTTAAGTTCAGTTGGTAGAGGACCACTCTGTGGTCACTGAGGCCCTGGATTCAATCCCCAGCACCACAAAAACAGGAGAAGGATGTGGCAGCCCAATCCTGAAGCAATCACCCATTAAAAGCCCTATTGCTATGAGTAGGACATGACTCAACACCACCTAATAACAACAAATATAATTTAAAATTGAAATTAGACTTTTGATATTGAGGGACAAAAGTAGAAATTAAAGCTCTGATTCATGTTCCTTGGTGTCCTACCTGTAGGCATAGAGCACACAGACAATAGAACACTAAAGTCAATTCCCAGGCCGAGGGGTGGTTACCAACCAAAGATCTCCACATTTGCACTTTGAAGTCTCTGTTTCCATGTGTGGTCCTGACCTGAGCACCAACTCTCAACTTCTCCCCAACCTCTACTCCCTATCTACAACATGCTTGTCACTGGGTTTGGCTCAATTTTGTATTCAATTCCAAATTCATATAACAATGGAGTTCATCAATCTCTATCCCTTTCTAAGCCATCTGTTTTGTTTCATTCATTTTCAATGAGTGTACTAATCTCTTAGCTGTCTCTCTCACTATCTATGCATAATTCAAGTCCCTGTCACTGGAGGAGTTACTTTATGCTTGTAATTCATGAATGAAACCAGTGATGAGGTAATTTTTGCTGGTCAGGATTTCCTTATGAAAGCCATAGTTAGATGTCCAACTAAAGCAAGATAAGATGTTTATACTTAGTGACACATCTTAAATATCATAAATTATTCTTCCTTATCTATGCTTTGGTTTAGCAAAGAGACTAGGCATAAATATAAACTTATAATTATATAATTCCCAGAAAATTACTATAGATGACTAAAAATGCATCAGATATCTTCAGGTAAAGATGTAAATTGTTGTTAGGTGCCATCCAGTCAGATTCAACTCATAGCAACCCTATGTAGAACAGAATGAAACACTCCCCAATACTGTGTCATGCTCAGAACTGTGTCATTGCTTCTCTGTTATTGATAGGGTTTTCAAATGGCTGATTGTTTTGGGATTATTTGGGGAATGAATTGCCATGTCCTTCTTCCATTTTTCAGTGCTGGGGCTCAAACCCAGGGCCTGAGAGAATGCAGAGCAACAGTCTACTGAGCTAAATCCCAGCACCAAAGAAGTAAAGGAGGATAATTTATTCTTAGTTTATACAGTTATTTTATATCAAATGAGAAAATGACTTTAAGCATGTTTCCATAGGGATTGTAGGAACTGATTACAGATAAATATGCATATATTTTACTTGTTGTTAGGTGCCGTCGAGTCGAGTCTGACTCATAGCGACCCTATGTACAGCAGATCGAAACACTTGCCGATTCTGTGCCAGGCAAACAATCTTATTTATGTTTAAGCCCATTGTTGCAGACACTGTGTCAATCCATCTGGTGGAGGGTTTTCCTCTTTTGTGTTGACGTGCCACTCTCCCAAACATGATGTCCTTCTCCAGGGATTGTTCTCTCCTGACTACATGTCCAAAATATGTAAGACGCAGTTTGGCCATTTTTGCTTCCAAGGAGCACTCTGGTTGTACTTCTTCGAGGACAGATTTGTTGGTTCTTTTGGCAGTCCATGGTATATTCAATAGACGTCTCCAGCACCACAATTCAAAAGCATCAATTCTTTTTCTGTCTCCCTTGTTCAATGTCCAGCTTTCACAACCATATGATGCCACTGAAAATACCATGGCATGAGTCAGACGCACCTTCGTCTTCAATGTGACATCTTTGCTTTTCAATA
>VMDO01000582.1:170821-282910 GCA_007922755.1 Pedetes capensis | reverse complement strand
CAACCTTTGAATAGGATTTTTCCTTCTTGTAATTTTGAATCAGCTCCCTCATATGAGTGAGAACATGTGTTGTTTCTCTTTCTGAGCTCGTGTTTGTTCACTCAAAATAATTTTCTCTAATTCCATCCATTTTGCTGCGAATGACCTTATTTCATTTTTCTTGATTGCTGAGTAGTATTCCATTGTGTATATATACCATGGTTTTTTTATCCATTCTTCTGGTGAAGGGCACTTTGGTTGATTCCATATCCTTGCTATTGTGAAAAGCACTGCATTGAACATGGAGATGCAGGTGTCTCTGTGGTATGATGACCCATCTCCCTTTGGGTAAATTCTCAATAGTGTTATAGCTGGGTCATATGGTAGATCTATTTTTAGTTTTTTTGAGGTACCTCCATATTGATTTCCACAGTGGTTGCACCAATTTACAGCTCCACCAACAATGTAAGAGTGTTCCCTTTTCCCCCCAACCTCGCCAGCATTTGTTGTTGGTTTTATTGATCTTGGCCATTCTTACTGGTGTAAGGTGAAATCTCAGCATTGTTTTGATTTGCATTTCCCTAATGGCTAGGGATGTTGTGCACTTTTTCATGTGTTTCGTGGCTTTGTGGACCTCTTCATTTGAGAACTGTCTTCTTAGTAACTTTGCCCATTTGTGTATTGGGTTGTTTAGTTTTTGGGGAGTTTTTTTCTTGAGTTCTTTATAAATTTTAGTAATTAGACCTTTGTCTGATGTATAAAATGTGAAGATTTTTTCCCATTCCATGGGGGTTTCCTTGACTCTGTTAATTGTTTCTTTTGTTGTGCAGAAGCTTTTTAATTTCATGTGATCCCATTTATCTATTCTTGTTGCAATTTCTTGAACAATTGGAGTCCTATTAAGGAAATACTTTCCTATGCCTATATGATGGAGTGTATTGCCTATCTTGCCTTCTATAAGTTTTAAAGTTTTTGGTTGTATGTTGAGATCTTTTATCCATTTTGAGTTAACTCTCATGTATATTGAGAGATGCAGATCCACTTCCATTTTTCTGCATGTGGATGACCATGTTTCCCAGCACCATTTGTTGAAGAGGCTGTCCTTTTTCCAGTTTACTTGCTTTCCTCCTTTGTCGAAAATAAGGTGGCTATAGGTGTGTTGAGGTATTTCTGGGTCTTCTATTCTGTTCCAGATGTCTTCGGGCCTATTTTTGTGACAGTACCAAGCTGTTTTTGCAACCACTGCCCTGTAGTATAGTTTGAAGTCAGGGATTGTGATTCCACCTGCATTAGATTTGCAGCTTAAAAGTGTTTTGGCTATGCATGGTCTTTTGTGGTTCCATATGAATTTTTGGATCATTTTTTCTATTTCTGTAAAGTCAGTCAGTGGAATTTTAATGGGTATTGCATTAAATCTACGGATTGCTTTTGGTAGGATAGCCATTTTTACACTATTAATTCTCCCTATCCAGGAGCAAGGGAGGACTTTCCATTTTTCAGTGTCCTCTGCTAATTCTTTCTTTAATGTTTTGAAATTTTCCTTGTAGAGATCTGAAGGGTCTTTGGTTAGATTGATTCCAAGGTATTTAATTTTCTGGTGGGCTATCATGAATGGTATCTTTTCTGAAATTTCCTTCTCTTCTTGTTTGGAATTGGTGTAAAGAAAAGCTATTGATTTTTGTGTGTTAATTTTGTAGCCTGCAACATTGCTGAAGGAGTTAATTGAATCCAGAAGTTTTCTGGTTGAGGTTTTGGGGTCCTTCAAGTATAAAATCATATCATCTGCAAATAATGATAATTTGACCTCTTCCTTGCCAATCTGTATCCCTTTGATTTCTTTCTCTTGTCTGATTGCCCTGACCAGAACTTCAATTACTATGTTGAATAGAATAGGAGAGAGAGGGCATCCTTGTCTTGTTCCAGATCTAAGAGGAAATGGTTTTAGATTTTCTCCGTTTAATATATGTTGGCTGTAGGTTTGTCATAAATGGCTTTTATGAAATTAAGGTATTTGCCTGTTATACCTATTTTCTCCAGTGTTTTTATCATGAAAAGGTGTTGCACTTTATCGAAGGCCTTTGCAGCATCAATTGAGATGATCATGTGGTTTTTGTTTGTCAGTTTCTTGATATGTTGGATTACATTAATTGATTTCCATATGTTAAACCAGCCTTGCATCTGTGGTATAAATCCCACTTGGTCATGGTGAATAATCTTTTTCATATGCTGCTGTATTCTGTTGACCACAATTTTATTGAATATTTTTGCATCTGGATTCATAAGGGAGATGGGTCCACAATTCTCTATCTTAGATGAATCTTTTCCTGGTTTAGGTATCAGGGTGATTGTAGCTTCATAGAATGTATTTGGGAGTGTTCCCTCCTTTTCTATTCTTTGGAATAATTTGAGGAAGACAGGTATTATATCTTCCTTAAAAATTTGGCAAAATTCTGCCATGAATCCATCAGGACCTGGGCTCTTCTTTGTTGGGAGACTTTTAATTACCTTTTCTATTTCTGTATAGGTAATGGGCTTGTTTAAGTCAGTTGTGTCTTCTGGGGTTAGTTTTGGTAGGTCATACGTGTTAAGAAATTTGTCCATTTCTTCTGCATTTTCATATTTTTTGGAATACAGTCTCTCATAGTAATCCCTGACAATTTTCTGTATTTCATTGGAGTTGGTGGTTATGGATCCGTTGTCTTTCATAATCCATACCATGTTAGATTTTTCCTTTTTCTTTTTGATGAGGTTAGCCAGAGGGGTGTCTATCTTATTAAACTTTTCAAAGAACCAGCTCTTAGTCTTATTAATTTTTTGAATTATCTCTTTAGATTCTAATTGGGATATTTCTCCCTTTATTTTTGTAATTCCCCTCTGTGTGTCCGATTGAGGATTTTTTTTGTTGGATTTCTAGTGTCTTAAGCTGTGTCAATAGGTCATTTATTTGGCTCATCTGTATTTTATTGATGAAGGCACTTAATGCTATAAACTTCCCTCTTAAAACTGCCTTTGCTGTATCCCATATGTTTTGGTATGATGTGTTTTCATCATCATTTGATTGTAGGAATTTTTTAAATTCCAATTTGATTTAATCAAAAATCCATGGGTCATTCAGTAATGAATTATTCAGTCTCCATGAGTTTGTAAAGTTTCTGGTATTATTCATGTTCTTGAGCTCCAATTTTATCCCATTATGATCTGATAAGGAACATGGAATAATTTCTATTTTCTTGTATTTGTTGAGGGAGTTCTTATGGACTAGCATATGATCTATTTTAGAAAACGTACCATGTTGAGCTGAGAAGAATGTATATTCCTCATCGTGTGGATGAAATAGTCTGTGTATATCTGTAAGATCCAGCTGGTTTAGGGTGGAGATTAGATTTGATGTTTCTCTGTTGATTTTTTTGTTTTCATGACCTATCTCTTGACACAAGTAGGGTATTGAAGTCCCCCATTATTATTGATTCTGGTCCAGTGAAGTTCTTTATATTCCATAAGGTTTGTCTTATAAAGCTAGGAGCTCCTATGTTTGGGGCATAGATATTAAGGAGCATTATTGATTCTTGATCGATTGTTCCTTATATTAAAATGTAGTGACCATCCTTATCTGGTCTAATTAGTTTTGGAGTGAAATTTAATCTATCTGAAATTAAAATTGCAACACCTGCTTTCTTTTGTTCCCCCCCCCCGCTAGGTATACATTTTTCCAGTCCTTAACTCTCAGTTTATTCCCATCTTTGTGAATTAGATGAGTTTCTTGAATACCACATATTGATGGTTTGTGTTTTTTCATCCAATTAGCCAACCTCTGTCTCTTAATTGGTGAGTTAATACCATTTACATTAATAGAGATTATTGAGGAGCATTTATTGTCATTTATCCAATCATTACCTGTTACTGATTTATGATTCATGTTTGCTTTGGACCTTTCTTGGGTTGCACTCATCTCAGCTAACCAGTTCTTTGATTTCCTTTGTAGGGTTGTCTTAACTCTCCTGGATGTGGTAATTGATTTATTATCCTCTCCAGTGCTGGTTTGGTGGTTGCATATCATCTAAAAGCTTCAATGTCATTTAATGTCTTATATTCCTCATCTATTATCAAAGATAATTTTGCTGGATATATTAGTCTAGGCTAGAGATTGTTTTTTCTTAATATTTGAATCACCTGTGCCCATTCCTTTCTAGCTTTCAATGTTGATTTGGAAAATTCTGCAGTAATTTTTATTGGCTGTTTTTTATAAGTAATAAGGGGGTTCTGTCTTGCTGCTTGTAGAATGGAGTCTCTGGTCTCTAATGACAGCATACGAGCGATGACATGTCTCGAGGATGATCTATTTAAGTCAGCCTTCAAAGGAGTCCTGAAAGTCTCAGTTGTGTATATATCCATTTCCTGTGCTATCTTTGGGAAATTTTCCTTGAGGATATCATTTACTAGGTTGTGAAGGCCTCCAGTGATTCTTTCTTCTTGTTCAGGAATACCCATAATTCTTATATTTCTTTTTTTCACTCTATCTGAGTTCTCTTCGAAATCTTTTTTTAAAACTTTTATCATTGACTCCACTTCTAATTGCTTGTGTTTCAGCTCATTTATGTCATCTTCTGCCTCAGAGATCCTTTGCTCTGATTCATCCAGTCTTGAAGAGAAGGATTCTTTAGCCGTGTTCAATTCTGATAATTTGGATTGAGTATCAAGCAAAGTGGCTTGATTTTTCTTAATCATTTCTAACTGGGGTGACAGAACAGCTTCCAAATTAGAAATCTTTCTTTCAATTATGTCTAGTGTATTTGTAGTATTTGTCTTTATTTCTCTTAGCATGCTTATAACCATGACTCTGAACTCCAAATCAGAGATCTCTAAGAATTGCGAGTCCTTGGAGATATCTGTTGGGGGTTTATGATCTGTGGAGCCTTCAGCTCCATCCTGCCCCTTTGTGGTTTTTGTAGGTTTACTTGATTTGCCCATAATGTGGTCCGGGAAATAGAATTTGTCTCTCCTGATTATTCAGAACTTCTTCCTCTGTTGTTCCTTTGCAATTGGTGCTGAATCTCTGGTGCTTATTAGAACTTATGAGCTGGGTATGTTCTCAGCTATTTGGTCTGAGTGGTTGACACTTTAGTCTGCCAGCCCAACTCCAAGGGGGGTAAGGGTTAGGGAGGCGATAGATTTTCTTTCTCTTCTGTGGGGTGAGAAAGGGGGAGATCTGGTGATAGAAGAGGGGGAAAGAGGAGGTAGAGGGCAGAGGCTAATAGAAATTACTGTCAAAATTAAAGTTAAGGTTAAGATTTAAGAGATAAATGATTAAAACAATGACACATATATAGCTTAAGAAATAGAGAAGGAGGATAGAAAAAGGGAAGGGAGTAAAAGAAGAAAGGAAGAAAAATAGGGAAGAAAAAGAGAAAAATAAAAAGGAAAAGAAAGAAAGAAAGAAAGAAAGAAAGAAAGAAAGAAAGAAAGAAAGAAGAAACAAATCTCACACATACACGCTCCCAAACACAAATAAAAACACTTATAGTTGGATGCAATCGTGCACACCTGCAATCCCAGCGGCTTGGGGGTCGGAGGCAGGAGGGATACAAGCCCAAGTTCTGTGCAACCCAATTAGACCCTGTCTCAAAAAGCAAAAAAAATAAATAAATAAAAATAAAAGGGTCCCGGGGTGCAGCGCAGCGGTCCAGCACCTACCAAGCAGGCACAGGACCCTGGGTTCAAACCCCCGTACAAAATAATAATAATAACAATAACAATAATAATAATAATATAAAAATAAAATAAGTTTTTAAAAAATAAAAGAAAAGGAAAAAAAAGAAAATAAGAAAATAAAATAAAAAATAAAATAAAATAAAATAAATTTCCAGACCTCACGCATACACGCTCCCACATACATATAAAAACTCTTGTAGTCAGGTGCAGTGATAGCTGCCTGGAATCCCAGTGGCTTGGGGGATGGAGCCAGGAGGATCGCAAGCCCGAGATCTGCACAACCCAGCAAGACCCTGTCTCAAAAAGCAAAAAATATGGGCTGGGGGCACAGCGTGTCGGTCCAGCTCCCACAAAGGAAGCAGGCTCAAGACCCTGGGTTAACCCCCGTTTAAAAAAAAAAAAAAAAAAGCACTTATATGTTCTTGGAGGTGGAATCTGAACTGAGGACACCCAGTTCAACCAGGTGGAGTCGATACTACAGGATGCAGTGCTCCCTACTGAACTCAGGGTGGCAGTGTTTCCACACAATGCGCAATAACAGTTGATCTTATTGGGTCGATATAGCAAAACACTCGATAATATCCTGGATTTAATTGGGACACCAAGTGCCCAAAGAGACTGTTCCAATATTTCCCCAGAAATATTCTGGGACTATTGTATTGTTTGAGAGGCAGTGGAACTTGTGGGGTCTTCCCTGGAGTTCTCCCTGTTCCACAGAGTTCAGGCACCAATTCCCCAAATCAGAGATTTCCTCCCCAAAACCTACAGCATGGGGGGAATATGGCTGCTATCGTGGAGTTTTTTATCGCAGGGCTTTCCGCCCACTTGGGAGGACCATATCCTCTTGTGGGCGGGATGCTCTTCCGCCGACCCAGAGGGAATCTGAAACAGATTTTGTCGTGTACTGTGATTGCGCTCGGAACTGTTCTGCTTGTGGCTAATTGTGCCACTAGGCTCTGTGGAAAAGGAGCTCTCTGTCCGTGTGGGGCTCAGTGGCCTCCACAAACCCAAGATTTCTCCACAGTACAGTGGGTTGATTTGGGCTCACCTGTGGTGTGTCTGGGATATGTGTGCCCATATATCTGTGGAGATCGTGTCTGTACACCTGACCCACCACAACAGGAGGGAGGGAGCCACGTCTCAGCTCTAGACGCGTATCGCTGGCACCAGTTTCCCCGTTTGCTCCCTGGCCGCTACGGATGGCGATTCCATGTGCCACCTCAAACTGACTCACCCGGAATTTGTAGTTTGTGCCCCACAGGCAGGGTGAGAGTGTGCTGCCAAGATTGCCCTCCATGTTGGGTCCGGCCCCCGTGGGTGCGTGTGCACGAAGTCCCCTCCAAGTCTCCGGGATTCTATCTGTGTGATGGCGAAATGACGGTGGTCCAGCTGCTGACCACTGTGTAGCTCCTCCGAAGGCAAATACTTGATTTCAGTGTACGCCTAGTTTCATTCTCTATCTCTCAAACTAAATTATCATTGTTTCTATTTATTCAATTTGAGTTTCAAACCCCTAATCGAGGCTTCCCATTACTCCGGAACAGAAAGCGTGTGTTATCTGTCCGCCATCTTGACTCCCAGCCTCTGCCTTGATTTTAATAATTTCTCTCCTGTTGCCCCTTCTGGGATTGGTTTTGTTGTTGGCTTTCTAAGGCCTTGAGATGTGTCATTAAGTCATTTAGTTGGGCCTTCCCCAACTTATTGATGAAGGCACTCACTGCTAGGAACTTTTGTCTTAGAACTGCCTTTGCTGTATCCCATAAATTTTGGCAGGATGTATTCTTATTGGTTGCAGGAATTTTTTACTTTCCACTTTAATTTCTTCAGTAACCCATTGATCATTCAGCAGTGTATTATTTAGTCTCCATGAATTCATAAAATTTCTGAAGTTTTTCTTGTTTTGGAGTTCTAATTTTATTCTGTTGTGAGGGTTGGTGACCTTCTAGTAAGAAATTTTTATAAAATGATCCCTTCAAGAGATTTATGGAAGAGTGGGGAATGGCTGGTAATCCAGAACAGATAGTAGATATAGACTACTTATTTAAAAAGTTGGCAGTATGTAGGAGAAAAATAATATGATCTCTAGCCGCAGCTGGGAGATGCCCAGAAAGGCCATGCCTTGGCTTAAACTCTGGGTAGGTGCTAAAGGTATTGCCACTGAAGACTGCCAGCTACCTGCACTCCTCATGGCTAAATAATAAGTAATGTCTTGAAGGGAGACTCAAGTGGCTTGTTGGTTGTTGGTGTTAGGTGTCATTAAGTCAGGTCCAAATCATAGCAACCTGATGTACAACAGAACAAAACACTCCCAGATTCAGAACCAGGCACACAATCTTTTAAATGTTTAAGCCCATTGTTGCAGACACTGTGTCGATCTATCTACTTAATGGTTTTCATTTTTGTTGTTGTTGACCTGCCATTCTCCCAAACATGATGTCCTTCTCCTGGGATTGGTCCCCCCTGACAACATGTGCAAAATATGTCAGATGGAATCTAGCCATCCTAGCTTCTAAGGAGCACTCCCATTGGACTTCTTCTAGAACAGATCTGTTGGTTCTTTTAGCAGTCCGTGGTTCTTTTAGCAGTTCATACTATATTCAATATTTGTCTCCAGCACCATAATTCAGAAGCATCAATTCTTCTCCTGTCTCCCTGATTCAATGTCCAGCTTTCACAACCATATGATGTGACTGAAAAATACCATGGCATGAGTCAGACACAACTTTGTCTTCAATGTGACATCTTAAATTGTCAGCACTTTAAAGAGGTCTTTTGCAACAGCTTTTCCTGATGCAATGCATCTTTTGATTTCTTGACTATTGCTTTCATTGTAGAACCAACTAAAGCAAAATCTTGGACAAGCTCAATCTTTTCTCCATTGATCATGAAACTGCATACTCACCCAGATGGAAGGATTTTTCTTTTGCGGATATTAAGGTGCAATCCATATTGAAGGCTGTGTTCATTAACCTTCATCAGCAAATGTTTCAAATCCTCTTCAATTTCAGCAAGCAGAGTGTGTCATCTGCATAACACAGCTTGTTAATGAGTCTTCCTCCAATCAAGATGCCACATTCTTCTTCATAAAGTCTAGCTTCTCAGATTATTTGCTCAGCATAAACATTGAAGAGGTATGATGAAAGAATACAACCCTGACACCCACCTTTCTTGACTTTAAACCAGGCAGTGTTTCTTTGTTCTGTTCAAACAGCTGCCTCCTGGTCCATGTACAGATTCCTCATGAGTACAATCAAATGCTCTGGTATTATCATTCTTTTCAATATTATCCAAAATTTATTGTGATCCATAAAGTCAGATGCCTTTGCATAGTCAATAAAACATAGATAGACATCTTTGTGGTATTCTGTGCTTTTGGCTAATATCCATCTGATATCAGCAATGATGTCCTTGGTTCCATGACCTCTTCTGAATCCAGCTTGATTTTCCCAGTTACCTGTCTATGTACTGCTGCAGTCTTTTTTGAAAGACCTTAAGCAAAATTTTACTTGTGTGTGATATTAATGATATCGTTAAATAATTTCTACATATGGTTGGATCCCCTTTCTTGGGAATAGGTACAAATATGAATCTCTTCCAGCCAACTGGCCAGGTAGCTGTTTTCCAAATCTCTTGGCATGAACAAGTTAGTACCTCCAGTGCTACATCTGTTTGTCGAAACATCCCTATTGGTATTCCATCAATTCTGGAGCCTTGTGTTTTGCCAATTCCTTCAAGGCAGCTTCCACTTTGTCCTTCAGTACCATTGATTCCTAATTATATATCCAACCTCTTGAAATGGTTGGTCATCCACCAATTGTTTTTGGTGTTATGACTCTGTATATTCTCTCGATCTTCTTTTGATGTTTCCTGCATCATTTAATATTTTCCCTGTAGAATCCTTCACTATTTCCATTTGAGGCTTGAATTTTTTTCTTCAATTTCTTCAGCTTGAGAAAAACAGAGCCAGAGTGTGTTCTTCCCTTTTGATTTTCTATCCCAGCTCTTTGCACATGTCATTGTAATATTTGATTTTGTCTTCTTGAGCTACCTTTTGAAATCTTCTGTTTAGTTCTTTAATTTCATCATGTCTTCCTTTCACTTTAGCTGCTCCATATTCAACAGTAAGTTTCAGAGTCTCTTTCAACATGCAATTTGATCTTTTTTTTTCTGTCTTTTTAATAACCTTTTGCTTTCCTCAGGAATGATGTCTTTGATGTTATGCCACAACTCTTCTGGTCTTCCATCATTTGTGTCTTATGCATCAAACCAAATTTTGAAGTGGTCTCTGAACTCAGATGAGATATACTGAAGGTCATACCGTGGCTCTCGTACACTTGTTCTAATTTTCTTCAGTTTCAGTTTAAACCTACATATGAGCAGTTGATGGTCTGATACATAATCAGTACCTCGTCTTGTTCAGACTTTTGATATTGAGATTTTCTGTAGTTTCTTTCCACAAATGTAGTCAATTTTGTTCCCATATATTCCATCTGGTGACTTCCATGTGTATAGTCACTGTTTATGTTGGTGGAAAAATGTATTTGCAGCACTATGGTCATTGGTCTGACAAAATTCTCCAGCATCATTTCTGTCACCAAGGCAATATTTTCTGACTACTGAGCCTTCTTCTTTGTTTCCAACTTTTGCATTCCAGTTACCAGTATTTATCAGTACATCCTGATTGCATGTTTGATCTATTTCAGATTGCAGAAGTGGTAAAAATCTTCCCTGTCTTCATTTGTAGCCTTTGTGGTGGGTATGAAAATTTGAATAGTCATATTAACTGTCCTTTCTTGTAGGCATATGGATATTATTCTATCTCTGACAGCATTGTACTTCAGGACAGATCTTGAGATGTCTTTTTGATGATGAATGCAGCCCCATTTCTCTTTCATTTGTCATTCCAAGCATTGTAGACCATATGATTATCTGACTCAAAATGTCCCATGTCGGTCCATTTTAGTTGACTGACACCCAGAGCATCAATGTGTATGCACTCCATTTCCCTTTGATGATTTCTAATTTTCCTAGATTCATACTATGTACATTCCACAATTCCAATTATTAATGGATGTTTACAGTTGTTCATTCTCTTAAGTCATGCCACATCAACAAATGGAGATGCCTAGGGTTTTATTCCATTTCTGTCCATAAGGTCAACTCTATTTTGAGGAGGCAACTCTTTCCCAATCATCTTTTGAGTGTCTTCCATCCAGGGGGCTCATTTTCTGGCACTATATCTGATAGTATTTCTCTGGTATTCATAGTGTTTTCATTGGCTAATTGTTTGGGAGCAGGTTAGCCATGTCCTCCTCCCCTAATCTGTTTTAGGAAGCTCAGCTGAAACCTGTCCACCATGTGTGACCCTGCTGGTATCTGTAATACTGATAACATAGTTCTCAGCATCACAGCAACATGCATGCCCCACATTTTACAGTACAGCAAACTGACAGACTCATGGAGATAATATGTCTTAGGTCCTTGATATAACTTATGCCACTATAAATTAGAGGCTAACACTGGTCTATACACATGAACAAATAGATCATGAACAAAAACGATGCACATCAACGTGATGCTATTCAGCTGTCTATCAATGATCAACAGGATTAGTCAGATTGTATTTTGGGAGCATACATTACTTCACTTCCTTGTAACTTAGTTTTATTTTGAAGAAAAGTAATGATAAAGAACGCATCCTTTATCAAACACTTTGGTTTAAAAGTTGCTTAGCAGTGGGACAAAAATGTAAAAGGCAATTAGGTTTATATTTAGTGATTTATCTATACACACCTGGAGCACATTTCAGGACTAATTTTAAAGGGCCAATTTGTTTCAGGCCTTCTGCTACAAAATGAATGTGGGAGTCAAGCTGCTATTTTCACACTGTAAGACATTTATTGTTGGTTTAAAAAAATTCTTTCACTTATACATAATCACTATCCTGGCAAATGACACCGCAGAATTTCAGTTCCTTAAGCATAGTGTAGAACTGCCTTTTAAAATTGGAAATAAAAGTTAGGCCTAAGGAGTTAAAAATTAAGACTCAGTCACCCACAAATAAAAGAATTTAAACATATACCTTGTTCTGATATAAACCAGTTCTTTATTGAGTATGTGTACTTTAGGTTGACAAGACTTTGTCTCGCCCCTCCTCACTCGGTGTTTTAATTGCTTTTTATCTACACTAAGCTCTTCATAACTACCAATATTGATACAACTAATATCATCTAATGCTTTTTAACAAGCTTCTTCCTTGTCCCTTCCACCCCAACCCCTAAAAAGGTAGATATAAACAGCAACTCAGTTGAGGTCCTGGTAGATTTAGACTTATGTGTTGTCATACCCACCTTGGTTATTTCTGTCTCTTAAAACTTTATACAAGAGCAACTTCCTTTGGGTGAGAAGGAGGTGATTGGTACCCTAATTCTATTTCTTCTGTTTAGATTGTGAAAATATCTGTAATCAGACCTCTTCAGGCCTCCAAGAGTGTGGTCCTTGGACTGAAACAGTTTCCACATGCAGGGTACCAAGTGCTATGGAGAGTTTGTCACCAATAGCATTTAAGAAATGTTTTTCTAAGCTGACAGAGCTCAGAAAGAACGAAAGAGGCATAGGAAGGCTAAATAAATTATAAAAACTAAGCTTAATATTCTATAAAAGCCAAAAATCAAGTATCTAAAAAAAAATCAACATTGAACTAAATGTAGGTGAGATGATTAGAAAAGATCAAAAGGAAAATCATAAATATCCAAAAGGCTTGTACACTTAGTTTTTTCCAAATGGCTCTAACTTTTCACCCAAAGAAACCCTAAGTCTGATTCATAGACTTTGCATTTTGAGAATGGTATATGCAAGGAGGCTAACCAAAGAACCCTTATTCAAAGGCTACATCAAATAAAAAATGGTGACAGAAGATGGATATGTACACAGTAAAGGTAACTGCATATCATTTTAATTACGTACTGTTACCAAAACTATTACTCCCAATTGAATCTGTTAATGACAAAGCAATATATATGAAAATGTATGAATTAGTATATACATGTTATGCTATAGAATGTGACATTGAACTCATGTTGGCCAAGGATATTGGAATGCTATTTCTCCATAATCTGGAGGCTGACATTTGTTTAAAAAGCAGGCTCCTAAATGAGAAATGAGGACATAGTATTGGATCAGGAATTATGAATCCAGTCAAAGTTCTCTTATTATTACTTTTTGGTGGTACTTGGGGATTAAACACAGGGCCTTGCACAGGCTTTGCAAGTGCTCTACCACTGAGCTGTACCCCCAGCCTATTTTTTATTTTGAGACAGGTCCTCACAAAGTTGAGCAGGCCACCTCTGACCTCCAACTCATGATCCTCTTCCCTCTGCCTCCCCAGTCGCTAGGATTACAGACATATGCCACTGCACCCAGCCCCAAGATGTGATTTTGATACTGATTTACTCAGTGAACCTCATCAAATCACTACTCTCCTCCCTACTTTTGGTACCTCCACTGTAAGCAAGTATAATTAATAAAGTCTTTTACAAAGGATTTGGTATGTATTAAATAATAATGCACATAAAAGTACCTGGAGAGATTTAAAGCACTGTATAGCACCCTATCCAGCATGTTTGCAAGTGCGACTTACAAATGTAAGTGATACTGGTAGGCTTTAGATAAAGGTATGGAAGCAGAAGAGGATTCCTCCAGAGAATAAGGCTGATGTCAAAATCTGACTGTTCAGGCTGTTGTTGTTGTTGTTGTTAGGTGCCATCACGTCTTGTCTGGCTCATAGTAACTCTTATAGCGTTTTTGATAGCTGGTTGTTTTGAGATTGCCTGAGAAGTGGATTGCCATGTCCTTCTCCCATTTTTGCGGTGCTAGGAATCAAACTCAGCACCTCAGAGACTACAGAGCAGCACTCTACCAACTGAGCTAAATCCCAGCCCCCCTATTCAGATTAGACCAGGGAACATTAAACATGATTCAGCTGCAACATTTAGTCAAACACAAGAATTTTCTCCTGATAGCTAGGATTTTCCTTTCTGGGTTTTCAGGTTGAGATGCTGTGTATGTAAGGACCACACTGGCATGGCTGGTGGCAACATGATAGGCTTGCTCATGACATGCCCCTGGTGCCTGTCCTTCCCCTTCAGTCCCCTTGACTTTGTCTTGTCTTGCCCTTAGAAACCATGACAAAATTCTTTTATGCTACCTGGCCTCTGGTCCTTGTCAGATAAATACACGGCTCTGACTGTACTTCAACAAGTTTGTATACAGTTTGTGCTGAGCGGATTAGTTAATGGTTACACCATGTTTTTCTTTCTAAGGCTCTTTTTCTGTTCTCTGAGAAGAGCCTTTGCTTCCTGTGTCTGTCTACCTTGACCTCCTCTTGACCTGATAGCATGCCAGCCTCTTCAGAGGCATGAGCAATTGTAACAGAGACCAGACTGAAAAATAGGGTGACAGCATCTTCCATTTGAGCTGGTCTCTCTGTGAATGTGTCTGCCATCCATAAGAGGGTCTGAGGAAAAACACAATGGAAACCTTTCAAGACTGATTCAATTAAGTGCCTCCCGGGAGAGGCTGAGTGCCAACCATGGAAAATTCAATATTGGCTCACAGAAAGACACTTCATCTTGTAAATGTCCTTTTTCCTCTAATGTGTAAGGGGGGGAAATTTCTGTAGCAACCTTTTGAAAAAATATAGCATTCGGATTTTTTTAAGTACAACCTCTTCCAAATTCTTTCATGGCAAAATTCATAGGAAATTCAGTAGGGGAGATTTGAGGTTATAATTAAATGGTTGCCATGTCTAAAACCGATTAATTGTTCAGATGTACAGTTGAAATCCTTCATGGAATTATTCACATGTGTGACCCTTGGCGAGGTTCAAGAAGAAGTGTGACAGTTCAGTGTGACATGGTAGTGTGGGTACAGATGGTTTTGTTCTTTACTTTCTGGGTGAGTAAAGGAATCCTTTCCAAAACTGAATTCAGGAGACAAGCTGTTTTTCTTTATTCTAAAAGTGGCATTGTATAGTCTATCAGCATGTGTACAGTTTATAAACAGCCTTTGAGCCATTTATAGGGACCTATTCAGCGAGATCCATCTCTGCAGTAGAAGCCATGTGGGGTTGACAGGTGAATGGGAGCTACTGTTAATGCCTTTAGGTTGATAATGGCATTGGAGCTAAGCATTTTTAAAGAGTCTGAAATATTTATAGATTAAATAATACAGTGTCTGGGATAGGTTTCTAAATAATCCAAGGTAGGCAGGCGGAACAAGGTAGAAATGAATGTACATTGATTATGAGTTTATTGTAGATGCTGCTGCAGACTGTGTATTGATGGGGTATGCCATTAGACTATTTTCTTTCTATTCATATATATATGAAATTTTCAATAACAAAAGTTAAATCTTTACATATGAAGATTGTTGTTATTGTTGTTCTTGTTCTTAGGTGTCATTGAGTTGATTCTGACTCAGAACGACCTTATATACAACAGAATTATACACTCCCTGACACTGTGCCATGCACACAATCTTTTTTATGTCTAAGCCCATTGTTGCAGCCACTATGTGGATCCATCTACTGGGAGGATCTTTCTTTTTTTCATTGATCTGCTACTCTCCCAAACATGATGTCCTTCTCCGAGAATTAGTCCCTCCTGACAAATGCCCAAAATGTGTAAGATGCATTTGAAGGCTAGTTATATTTTATATCAAAAGTGAGTGACTCAGCATTATGAACTGTTTGACTTAAGATGAGATTCCCTCTGTGACAAATGAAGCTGGGAACGGGAGCCAGTACACTGCCTTCCACTAACAGTTAATTGCACAGAGCCTATCACTTGTGGCCAGACAGAAGAGGTGTCAGTTGGCTTTGTGATGCAATGCTGGCAGATGACGTGAAACCTTTAAGTGACAGATGGTGATCATTATCTTAAAAAAAAATATGGCAGTTCCTTAGGAATCAAACAAAATAGTCACATTATGTTTCTGGCATGTATCTAAATTGTCCTTGTTAAATAATGACTGCTTTAGCACCATGATATATGTGCTTTGCTAAGACAACGGAAGTTTAGAACTTTGTTGGTGTTGTTAGGTGCCATCAAGTTGGTATCCAATTCATAGCGATCCTACGTACTATGGGCGAAACACTATTGTTAGTGCTTCTCTGCTATTCATAGGGTTTTCAATGGCAGATTGCTTTTTTGGGAGTGGGTTGCTAGGTCCTTCTCCCAAATACTTTAGAAAGTTTAAAACTCTATCTTAGCCAGGCATAGTGCTGCAGACCTATAATCCTGTAAATCCATCTACTTGGGAGCCTGAGGCAGGAGAATTGTGAGCTCAACAATAGCCTGGGCTACATAGCTACATAGTTAGACCCTGTCATAAAAAAAAGAAAGAAAGAAAGAAAGAAAAGAAAAGAAAAGAAGAAAAAGAAGAGTAACTCTATCATAGTGTTAATTATTGATCCTCAGAATAGAATTAAAATATTTTAAACAAGTAGTCCATTAAGGGATGGACTTTCAAGAAGGCATAAATCTGAACATTATAAATTTGAGCTTTCATCATAGATTTTTAAATAGCTTATCAAATAAAGTGTCATGAGATTCCTTTTTCTACCAAATGTAAATTAGGAAAAGCTTATTCAAGCTCAAAACTAACCACCAGGGATACAAAATGAATGTGATTCCCCCACCCGCCCCAAGGAGCTTGCAAACCAAGTCTAATATTGAACAGCTGGCTCTAATTCACAGCAGACAGCCAGAAGTACTAAACAAAAAATAACAAATTTTGCAGTAGGCGAGCAGTGGACATTTTGAATAATTCTGGGCAGGGAAGCAAGGATGGTTTACCCAAGGAAATAATATTTGGGTTGACCTTGAAGAATGAATAAGTAGTGAATGGGAAGATGGACAGACAATCCAAAGGTAATACCATGAACAAAAGCAGAGAGGTGAGAACAGGTATGATGTGGAGTAGAGTCCTATGCAGGGAGCAGGTTCTTAGGTTAGATCATATAATAAAAAGAGGTCCTAAGGTTAGACCACCAGAGTATATTAAAATAGTCCATGAAAATTACAAAGATGATAAAAAGCAAGTAAGGTAAGAACTGAGAAGGAACAGGAGACAGAAGATTCACGTTTTCTGTCTCAGGTGCGTTGGGAAGAATGGTGGGTTGATTCTCCTACATCTTAAATTATTTTTTCAGTTACTCTCATTATTTATGCTGTTATTTAATTTGATTTGATTTTTTTTTTTTGCTAAGTGTAAATTATTGAGTCTTCAATTGAGCGTTAAATGATGCAAGTGATTCCACCATCTAACCCGGTAAAGTGGTTATAGGAGAAGAGAGAAGGTAGAAGAACCAAAATATGCCTTCACCTCTGCAGGTCCAATCAGGAGCTTGTTTTGAAATGTTCAGTATGACAAAAAAAAAGGAGGGGGAAATGAGTGCTGAGTCCCTTTCCAGTACTTATGCATGTTGTGGTTATTGTTAGGTGCCACGACCCTTATAGGATTTTGATTGGCTGATTGTTTTGGAATTGCCTTGGAAGTGGATTGCCATGTCTTTCTCCCATTTTTATGGGCTGGGAATCAAACTCAGGACCTCAGAGACTGCAGAGCAGCGCTCTACCAACTGAGCTAAATCCCAGCCTGAACTTATGCATAGTGGGTGCATAATGAGAAATCATGGATTTTTTTGTTATGTACATGTTGTTTAACATCACTTCACCAAAAGTGATTTCTCAACAGATTTAAATATTAACCAAGCACAATTTAAAGATAAAGGGGAAAGGAGATGATTTAACTTTCTTAGTGTTCTCTAGAACTTAAATTTTCTGCATGGTCTATAGAATTAGGAAATATTAAAGACATTCTAGTTATGGAGGAATTTCACTTATCTCATGAATATTTGAAATTTTACTGTGTGCCAAACATTTCACTAGGTAATTGAGACCAGTGATTAAAAAACAAAAAGTGCTTGCCTTTATATGGCTTTCTGTCTAGGAGGACAGACATCATTTACCTTCTTACAGTGTGATGAGTACCAGAGAACACAGTCTACTCTGTTAGGATCCAGCCCATGCTGAGATCAGACAATGATTCCCTGAGGAATGATTTTGAAGCTGCCCCCTGAAGAATAGTCTGGGTTAGCTTAGCTCCCGGGGACTCATGGGTCTACTTGGGAATTAACAAATTTTAATAATCACTGAAATTATTCATAATCATTGTCTAATTTTAAGAAAACATAAATTCTGGATTATCTGGATGACTAACTCCTGACCAAATATGGCCACATTTTCATCACGCACATTGTCTGGTTTTTTATTTGTTGATTGGTTGGTTTGTTTAATGATCATTTGAAGCAAGGTCTAATGAAAAGAGTGGAGTATACTCCAGAGCTTCCCTCAATAGAAGTTGATGGTGGTTTAGAGTGGAGTGGTGGTAGACAGCTGTGCATAGACTTCAAAGGGGTTTAGATTGATAGGACAAGTAGCCACATTAATGATGGAGGAGTGGTACCAAGATGGACATGTAAAGGGTGATGCCACTGTTTTGACTTAAGTGCCTTGATGATTAACTGAAGTAAGGAGGTGATGGTGAACAGGGTAGACTTTGGATAAACCCTTTCTTTATATGTTCAAATCCTGGCTCATCACTCTTTGGCACTGGTGAGTTATTTACTCACTCTACCCTTGGTGTACTAATCTATAAAACCTGGGGGTAGAAGCAATAGTGCATGTGTGGAGTTATGGTGATTAATAATTACACTAGCAGAAGTGGTCCTAGTGGTGTTATTGGGGGCAGGAGCAGGATTTGGGGTGAATATGAATTTGGTTTTAGAGATGCATCATAAATATCCAAGAGGAGTACAAACATTTTATATGTCTATATATGGATTTGGAGGATAACAAAAACATACTTAGCTGAAAAACCAATTTGGAGAATCACAAGCATGAGTGTGACTGTAATAGAGCATGGTGGCAGGGAGACCAAAGTTCATATATAAATAAGGAAAATGTTTATTTCAGGGCCACAGGCAAGCATGCTTTAAGGATGCGTCACAATCCATGGATCTTACTGTGTACATTTGAAAAGCAGCAACAATGGCATTTGAGCGGTCCATAATCCAGCAAGGGGTGTGTAAATAACACAGAAGTCCCATGCCTGTGTATTTGGCATCTGAAAACATCAATTTCAGCATAGGTTTCATTTCAAAGGATAAGCATGTTGCTGGCAGCTCTATAATTATGGAGGGTGCAACTTCAGTCAGCACAGTGAGGGAAAGCAATTGCACTTTGACTTGACTGTCATTTGTTTTACTCTGCAGAGGAAAGATAATCATGGTGGATAATGATGAAAATGCATAGTGCTAGCATTTTGTTGGTATTGCAATTTGTTTCAGTTCTCCCTGTTGTGTTGTTCCTTTATACAGCTTCCAAAGTCACTTTGTATTAGCCTCAGTGTGAGGTTTCATCTCCTTTATTGTCTGCCGTTCTAATAACTTTATTTCCAGGAGCCTAATGTTCTCATTATTTTTTCTGTCGCATGTCTAATGCTTTCACTAAAACTAAAGTCTCAGCAATAAACAGGCCAAAGACAATTATCATGGCATAATGCACTGAAAAATTATGCCTCTCCATATAAATATTGCAGGAGATATGTGAGGAGCAACCCTGTTTGTCCTGCCCTTGTCAATCAATGAACCCAGCAAGGACACTCTGTGGGCTGTTGAAATAAGGGTCCCACCTGCTGTCTGTTTGTTTGGAATGGAAGTTGACCAGGAATCCCCCATTTTCAGCCCATTCATTTCAGCCTCATTTTATTAATGGTCCAGAAGGGCCTTGGTAGATCCAAAGCAGATCCAGTGCACACAGCCTTGCTCTCTTAGAGATTACACTTTAAAGTAGGAGGCAGTGAGATCCTGGACAGATACCTAAGATGAAATAAACACACAGTAAAGGAGAAGTCATAGGAAGAGGCCATGCAGAGGGAACCCCCGATTGGGAATGGTCTTGCCTATTCCTGGAACTAAAAGAAGACTGATAAACCAGAGGGAAAAGGTAGGCACTGAGAGTGGGGGGAAGAGAAGAGAAGCAGGTTAGAGACATTTGAGGGCCACAAAGTAAGGTATTTTTGGTTTTATTCTATTTTCAGTTAGGGGTCATTACAAAATGGAAGGCAAGAGAGTGATTCTAATGATCATGTTTATCTCTCTTTTGGGCATCATAGAACAATAGGACCACCCCTTGCTGCCCCCCAATACCCATCTCCTTGGGATGGATGATGGCTTATTTGAGGCTTTGTTGTCTTTTCACTTCAATCAAAATATATTAGGTAAGAAAGGTGTAGTTTGTCTCAGAGCCTCATACTATGTGGGGTCTGTCCAATCCCTCCCAGTTAGGGAAGCAGAGAAATTAAGATGGGGCAGCAGTGTCTACATTTATATTTGCCATCCTGATATAAGAGGCAAAGGAACAATGGATTACTACTTGGAGCTTTATAAGTATTACTTTTTTAAAAATTCACATGACAATCTCCTTTTATAAAATCTTCCTTGGTCTTTCAGTACTATACCTCAGGAAATTTGGTGACATTAACTGAATCTAAAGGAGAATATTTTTGTTAAATGGAAATCCAATCTGTAAAGAAGATTTTTGGCTCTTGAGCAGCATGGATGACAAATGAGTTTGGTTTTAGAGATGCATCATAAATATCCAAGAGGAGTACAAACATTTTGTATGTCTATATATGGATTTGGAGGATAACAAAAACATACTTAGCTGGAAAACCAATTTGGAGAATCACAAGCATGAGTGTGACTGTAATAGAGCATGGTGGAAGGGAGACCAAAGTTCATATATAAATAAGGAAAATGTTTATTTCAGGGCCACAGGCAAGCATGCTGGAGTACCTGGAGTACCACGACATGGGTCATGAATCATAAACACTCACTCACTAGGGGTCCAGCACAGGCCAACTAAGGATGTACTTAGGATACAAAATGGGCCATATTTAAAAAACATTTTTATGTTTGAACAGAAGTTGACTTGATTCCTCCATGCTGAAAAAAAGTTTAAAAAAAGTTTCTAGGGATTGTCTCTGCTGTTCATTGGTTATGAATCACTTTTGGTGTGAGTTGCTCATGGGCAGGGATAAGAACACCATCATCTCTTGGGTAGGGCTTCTTTTCTTGATCCTACAGATACTCCTTCCACTGTGTGAGGCTTACTTATTTTCTGAATGAGTTTACACACTCACTCTTCAGACTCTTTCCTCAAAGGACAACTTCAGCAAAACCCTGGGAGATGGAATATAAACATTGAGTGATTCTGGGCAAAGGAAGTGAAGGGAAAAACTGGAAAGAGTGGGTCCTCAAGTGTCTGTGAGTTGGGACAGTCTGTAAATTTTAGCAGTGCTGGACTGTCAGGACACTGTTGTCCTCAGTGTAGCGGGTGGGGTACAAAATGTAGATGTTGAATTTTGCTTGACAAATATCACTGTGGCATACACATATTAAGTGACTCACAATCATCCTGCATCTCTGAGAGTAGGAATGGATCAATACAATTACTTAGATCTGTTGTTCAAAAATCATTTGTTGTTAGGCGCCATCAAGTCTGACTCATGTTGTTGTTAGGTGCCATTGAATGGGGTCCAACTCATAGCAACCCTGTGAACAGCAGATCAAAAAACTCCCTGGTTTTGTGCCAAGCACATGATCCTTATTTATGTTTAAGCCCATTGTTGCAGACACTGGGTCAATCCATCTGGTGGCGGGTTTGCATTTTTTTTATTGATCCACCACTCTCCCAAACACGATGTTCTTCTCCAGGGATTGGTCCTTTATAACTCTTCTTGTCTTGTCTTGTTGTGTGCCGTCAGGTTGTGTCCGACTCATAGTGACTCTCATAGTGTTTTCAATGGCAGATTGTTTCGGGATAGTTGCCATGTCCTTCTCCCACTTTTGTGGTGCTGGGAATCAAACTCAGGACCTCAGAGACTGCAGAGCAGCACTCTACCAACTGAGCTAAGTCTCAGCCCCCTTTATGACTACATGTCCAAAATACATAAGATGCATTCTAGCCATTCTTGCTTCCAAGGAGCACTCTGGTTTCACTTCTTCTAGGACAGATCTGTTGGTTCTTTTGGAGTCCATGGTATATTCAATATTTGTCTCCAGCACCAAAATTCAAAAGCATCAATTCTTCTCCTGTCTCCCTTGTTCAATGTCCAGCTTTCACAACCATATGATGTGACTGGAAATTCCATGGCATGAATCAGACGCATCTTTGTCTTCAATATGACATCTTGACTTTTCAACACTTTAAAGAGATCTTTTGCCACATCTTCTCCCGAAGTAATGTCTTTTGATTTCTTAATTGCTACTTCCAGAGGTGTTGATTGTAGAACCAAGTAGAGCAAAATCATGGACTTCAATCTTTTCTCCATTTATTGTGAAGTTGCGTACTGACCTAGTTGTAAGAATTTTTGTGTTGTTGATATTAAGTTGCAATCCATACTGAAGCCAATGTTCTTTGATCTTCATCAGTAAATGTTTCAAATCTTCTTTACTTTCAGCCAGCTGAGTTGTATCCTCTGCATAATGCAGATTGTTAATGAGTCTTCCTCCAATCCTGATGCTGCATTCTACTTCATAAAGTTCAACTTCTCAGATTATTTGCTCAGCATAGAAATTGACACAATGTTTCCTTGTTCTGTTCGAATGACTGCCTCCTGGTCCATGTACAGTTCCTCATGAGCACAATTACATGTTCTGGCATTCCCATTCTTTGCAGTGTTATCCATAATTTGCTATGATCCACACAGTCAAATGCCTTTGCATAGTCAATAGAACATAGACAGACATCTTTCTGATGTTTTCTAATTTCAGCTAATATCCACCTGACATTAGCAGTGATATCTCTAGTTCCCCACCCTCTTCTGAATCCAGCTTGATTTTCCAGCAGTTCCCAGTCTATATACTGCTGCAGTCACTTTTGAATGATCTTTAGTAAAATTTTACTTATGTGTGATATTAATGATATTGTTTGATAGTTTCCACATTTGGTTGGATCCCATTTCTTAGGAATATGGACAAATATGAATCCCTTCCAGTCAGTTGGCCAAGTAGCTGTTCTCCAAATTTGTTGGCATAAACAAGTCTGTTTGTTGAAACATCTCTATTGGTATTCCATCAATTCCTGGAGCCTTGTGTTTCACCAGTTCCTTCAAGGCAGCTCATCCTTCAATGTCATTAGTTCCTGATCATGTATGCATCCTCTTGAAATGATTGATCATCCATCAATTCTTTTTTGTACAATGACTGTGTATTTCTTCCATCTTCTTTTGATGTTTCCTGTTCCATTTAATATTTTCCCTGTAGAATCCTTCACTATTTCCGCTCAAGGCTTGAATTTTTTCTTCAATTCCTTAAGCTTGGGAAAAAGTGTTCTTCCCTTTTGATTTTCTGCCTCTAGTCTTGCACATGTCATTAAAATATTTGATTTTGTCTTTTCAAGCTGCCTTTTGAAATCTTCTGTTTAGTTCCTTAACTTCATCATGTTTGGCTTTTATTTTAGCTGCTCGATGTTCAAGAGCAAGTGTCAGAGTCTCTTTTGACATGTAATTTGGTCTTTTCTTTTTTCTTGTCTTTTTAATAACCTTTTGATTTCCTCATGAATGATATCTTTGATGTGTTGCCATAACTGGTATGGTCTTCTGTCATTTGTGTTGAATATATTAAACCTGTTCTTGAGGTGGTCTCTGAACTCAGGTGGGATATACTCAAGTTCATATCTTCTCTTTCATACACTTGTTCTAATTTTCTTTAGTTTCAGTTTGAACTTGCATATAAGCACTTGATGGTCCGATCTGCAATCAGCACCTGGTCTTGTTCTGACATTTGATATAGAGCTTTTCCATTGTCTCTTTCCACAAATGTAGTCACTTTGGTTCCTGTATGTTCCCTTTGGTAAAGTCCGTGTGTATAGTTGCTGTCTATGTTGGTGAAAAAATGTACTTGCAGTGAAAAAGTCATTGGTCTGACAGCATGGTTTCTGTCACCAAGACCATATTTTCTGGCTACTGAGCCCTCTTCTCTGTTTCCAGTTTTTGCATTACAGTCATCAGTAATTATTAGTACATCCTGATTGCATTTTTGATCTATTTCAGATTGCAGAAGCTGGTAGAAATCTTCCCTATCTTCATTTGTGGCCTTTGTGGTGGGTGCATAAGTTTAAGTAATAGCCATATTAACTGGCCTTCTTTGTAGGCATATGGATATTATTCTATCACTTACAGCATTGTATTTCAGAACAGATCTTGAGATGATTTTTTTGATGATGAATGCAACCCCATTTCTCTTTCATTTGTCATTCCCAGCATAATAGACCATATGATTATCTGACTCAAAATGGCCCATGCTGATTCATTTTAGCTCACTGATGCCTAGAATGTCAATGTTTATGCACTCCATTTCTCTTGTAACAATTTCTAATTTTCCTAGATTCATACTACATACATTCCATGTTCCAATTATTATTGGATATTTACAGTTATTTCTCCTCATTTTGAGTCATGCCACTTCAGCAAATGGAGGTCTCTGGGGCTTTATTCCTTTTCCATCATTAAGTCCAGTGTGACTTATAATGACCCTCATAGGGTTTTCAGTAGCTAGTTGTTTCAGGATTGCTTCAGGAGTGGATTGCCACACCCTTATCCATTTTTTGTGGTGCTGAGAATGAGACCCAAGTCCTCAGAGAGTGCAGAACAGCATTCTACCAACTGAAGTAAACCCCAACCCGAAGATAGGCATGCCTCAAGCCAGCCAGGATTCAAACCTAGAATCTTGTGATCCATAGTCAGATGCCTTATCCTTTGTGGCACTAAGGGGAAATAAAAAGAAGAATGATGAGAAATAGAGAATAAAAGAGGGAAATGCCTGCAGAGGTGGTTCCCAAACTTGTTTGTACACTGAAATCATCTGGGGTTGTTTAAAAATTGCAATGCATAGGCTATACCCCAGACTGATTAAATTTTCATCTCTGGAGATAGGTTCCAAACATCATTACTTTGAAGCTCCCAGGTGGTTCAAATGAGCAAACCATTTGGCAACCCCTGGTTTATTAAACAGCCTCATTGAAACATATGGCATATACATGGGAAGGAAGAAACCAGATTTCTGACTTCTCCAGATTAGAGGAAATTAGTTTTATAGTGAAAGACACCATTATAATTAGAGGCTAATTTTGTCATCTCAGTAGAAATGTTTAATGTATACATTGTATATCATATATATAATATGTGTATTACTGTTGTTGGGTGCCATTAAATTGGATCCAACTCATAGTGATCCTGTGTACAACAGAATGAAACACTAACTAACATTGTGCCATGTACATAATCTTTTTATGTTTGAGCCTATGTTTCTTCTCATTTTGAGTTGTGCCCCATCAGGAAATGGAGGTCCCAGGGGCTTTTCTCTAGTCCCATAATTAAGGTTGACTCTACTTTGAGGAGGCAACTCTTCCCCAGTTGTTTCTTGAATGCCTTCCAGCCAGGGGGGCTCATTCTCCAGCACTATATTTGACACTGCTTCTGTGCTATTCATAGGGTTTTCAGTGACTAATTGTTTCAAGAGTGGGCTGCTGGATACTTCTCCCTAGTCTGTCCCAGTCTGGAAGCTCAGCTGAAACCTTTCCAGTATGAGTGGCCTTTCTAGTATCTGAAATACCAGTGGCATAGCTTTCAGCATCACAGCAACATGCAAGCCCCCACAGAATGACAAGCTGACAGACATGTGGGTCTTCTGATATATATCTGTCAAAACATTATTGTTGTTTGTTGTTAGGTGCCATCTAGTCAGTGTAGAACTCATAGCAACCCTAGGTACAACAGGTAAAACAGTATTATCAGTGCTTCTCTGCTATTCACAGGGTTTTCAATGGCTGATTGTTTTTTGGGAGTGGATTGCCAGGTCCTTCTCCCACCCCTACATTACCTGGTGTTCCCAGACTGTCTCCCATCCAAATACTAAACAGACCTGACCCTGCTTAGCTTTCAGGATCTGACGGGATCAGACACCACAGTGGTATGGCTGCAGGCATACAATATTATTAGCCAAATAGAATATGCTCATTTATATTTCAACCCAGTTCCTCAGCTAGAGTATGAATGCTTTGAGGTTCATGACTATGTATGCCCCATAGTTCCTGGCAGTGTCAGGCAGGCAGTACAAACTTAGCAAAGTTAATTCCACTTAACTTTCTTGATTACCACACGATTAACCAAGCTTCCCTTGCTACCTTTACTTGCTTTCATGTGGAGGCTGCAAAACATAAGTGTATCATTGAGCCAAATATCAGTTTGCATTGCATCTGACCAGCCTTACTACCTAAGAACTGATTCTAATGGCTAACACAAATGTGAGCTTGTCACCATGCCAGATTAAGAGTTTGGGGACTATAATATGGATTGAGAACATCTTATTAACTACACCACCAACAACTGGCTATTCCAAGTGAGTTGATCACCTTTCCTATGAAGAAAAGAGATTGAGGATGTGGTTCAGGATGTGGATACCTTAGGGTACTTTGTTGTCACCCAGGTGCTGCACTGGTGTGCAGAGCACTTCTAGATGAAAGCAAGGTGGCAGCAGACTCTCCTGTGTGATAAGTGCTGTTTAGGTGAATAAATCAAGGCTTTGTTCTCACACGAGGGATTTCATCCTTCCTATTCGTCCTTCTCTCACTGTTTCACCCTTTTCTGGAATGATTATTTACATTAACTATGGTCCCTGAGCATTATTTTTCAAGAGCACCTGTGTTTCTCCAAAACACTATTTTCTCAATTTTTAAGACCTCGTGTCCCCTGCCAAGATCTCTGCAATGCCCTCCTACCCTGCTTCCCCACATCCCCTCTGTCTCTCAATGGAAAACATCCCAAACACAGTTACCACAGGAGTCTTCCTGAATCAGGGCTTTAACCTACCCCTCACCCCCTCCCACAGAACCATTCCCAAATCGTCCAGAGTTTCTTTGTTTTCTGTGGTAAGAAATTTAGCCCACTTTCCACAAAGTGATGCCAAATAGCATTCCTTCTGACTACTGCCTTACAGATATCCTGTTCAACTCTTCATGATTTCTCATATATACCCTTCACTTTTCTAGCCTATATACTTTTTCTCAAAGCACCCCCTTCCCTTGGAACACCTATTATATTTAAGACACTGTACCTTAATAATCAATGTATTTGTCCTTTTCTCCTACACTTATTCCTAAGCCCTGAGTATAGACACTGAGTCTTATTTAATCCTTCTCAGGGAAACAGATGTATTGGTAGGTGAAGATGTGACCCAGATGACTCATTAATTTTAGGGATGTCATTTTTTTATATTCAACATATTAGTCTTAGTGGGAAAAATCTCAAGAATGTTAGTTGTGTTAGACAGTGAAATGTGCCCAGTGGCATGAGGTCATATAGTCCATGCCTCCTTGAACACATAAAACCTGTTGGTGGCAACTTCCATCTTTGCTGGGTTAGGAATGTGAGAGGAGGACTGTGGACTGTCACTTTTACACCTGGCCAGGCCTTGCATACTCACGACAGCTTCATCACATGTGAAGCCAGGGGTGGGGTGGCAGGGAACTTGGCCCCTGGCTGGCAGGTGCAGTGCAGCACAGCTCAGCTGAGTGCTTGCTAAGGCCTCCCTGTAACCACTGTGGGCTGCCTGAGTGTCCTCCTGCTAATAGCTAAGATTCTGCACTGTGGCTCAGTGTGCTGTGGAGCCAGAGGTAGGCAAAGGTCTGCTCTCATACATAGAACATTTGCCCAAGGCCTCATATCCATCATGGATTCCTTGCTAAAGATGAGATTTTGTGCTTTTTTCCTCTGTTTTCTACTTTATTACTTCCACCTGTATATCTAGAAGTAAAACATAAAACAAAACCTTTCTACTTATTTTCTTGCCTTTGTTGTTGTTGTTAGGTGCCGTCGAGTCGGTATCTGACTCATAGCGACCCTCATAGGGTTTTTAATGGCTGAGTGCTTCGGGATTGCCCTGGGAGTGGATTGCCAGGCCCTTCTCCCATTTTTGCGGTGCTGGAATTGAACTCGGGGCCTCAGAGACTGCAGCGCAGTGCTCTACCCACTGAGCTAAATATTAGGCTTAATTCACAGAAACATAGAACTCATTTGGGAAGAATACTTCTATACATATGGGGAATCTTTTGCACAGAGAAAACAGAATAAGGGAAATTTTAGGTAAATATGAAAAGCATAAGAATTCACAGAGCTAGTTATGTTAGAACTTTAAACATCTTTAATAATTATCTTGTCCTAGTCCTTTATTCTGTAGATGAAAAAACTTAAGCTTTGATTTAAAAAAAAGACAAGAGCTGGTGAATGCCAAGAACTAAGCCAGAACTTGGGTGTTTTGACTTCTGGTTCAAACATAATACTTAATATTGTCAGTTCTTTTCTGAGTAAACTCACTTTCTACCCACACTCCCAAACACATCCATTATATTCAGCAGCAATTATTCCAATAGTTAACATTATTTTAGTTCTTTTTTTACCACAATGTTCTGTTTATGTTGATCATTTGCCTTGTTATTATTCAACACATAGTTTCTTATGTTATTTTTCTTTCAAACTTGTGAAGCCTATATGAGCAATTTGTTCTTATCTAAGCCTCTATATTTACTCTCTTACAATTTTCTTCATTTTTCCTTTTGTTCTTGTTGTATTTATTTATTTATTTATTTTGCCCCTTGATTTTGAGGATTTTAAAATTCATTTCATCAACTCTGACTTACACCAAGAGTGGTAAGCTTTGTTAAAAAACGTGTGTACTGTATCTCACTTGTCAACAAAAGGTAATAACGATAATTAGGTACAAGCCACGCCCTGTGGCACATGCGTGTAATCCCAGCCGCTCCAGAGGCTGAGGCAGGAGGATTTTGAGTTTTCAGCAAGAGGCAGCCTGCATAACTTAGTAACTGACTCTTGTCTCAAAACCTTTTTTTAAACAGCTGAAGGTACAGCTCAGTGGTAGACCACTTGTCTCACATGCTTGAGGCCCTGGATTCAAACCTGATACTACAAATAATAACAGTAATAATAATGGTAATATTATTATTATTATTATTATTATTATTAATAATAGTGTGCAAAGTACCCCTCAAGACCACAAGTCTGTGATACATTTTCTCTCTGTAACAGGACTTCCCAAATTTCCAGGGATATTTCTCTCAGATAAAATTGAAAATTGAATCCTGGAAATATTTAAATGAAAACAGTTTTAAAAAATTTATTGTAATACTTCTAGTAGAATACATGCATGCTTCCAAATTCCACATACCAAATCATATCCACTCTGGCAGAGCCACCTAGAGGAGAAAGTTAGTACAGCCTGGGTAGGAGTCCTTTCTTTTCTGTCCCACCCCAGCTGCTTGCACCCTCCCTACCTGTAGGTGGAAGGAGTTGGCATTGTTTCAGGGCACTGGGGAGGTCAGGGCAGTGTCAGAATGGGGACACTACATCAGGGGGCATGAGACAAGTCAGAAATTTCTGGGAGGCGGGGTATAAAGCCAGGCATCAAATACTAGGGAGACCACATTTAGAGTCCAGCAACCGGAAGGAGCCATGAGTCAGAGTGTCAGCTCTAAGAAAACCTGAGATATGAGAACAAGGAGGTCAGGAAGGACCAAGGAACAGTATGAAGCACTCTAGCCTACCTTTTGGACTTATCAGCCAGTTGGTGCATACTAGGTGACTGGGCCTGGATTTCTTACAAAGTCAGAGGTCATGCACACACCAGAGGATATATCTTTTACATGTATTATATGATACATAGTACTTAAGTGATCGGACTATGCGTCGGATGTGACTTGATGGCACCTAACGACAACTTAAGTGATACTTGTTCTATTTTCAGAAATCTTGTAGTGATTCCAAATCAGCCTATTACAGGTAGAGTATCTTCATCCAAAATGTTTGAGATCAGACATGCTTCACATTTCGGAGTTTGGAGGATTTGGGAATATTTGCATAGACTTTATACTTGAACATCCTGAACCCCCAAATTTTAAATGCTCCAAAATCTGAAATTTTTTGAGCATTGTGTTGGCACTCAGAGATTTTTTTTATTTCTGAGCATTTTGGATTTCAGATTTTCAGATTAGGAATACCCAGTCTGAAGTTAATACTTTGCTCTAGGAAAACTGACCTCCTTGACAGGGCTGAGGAATCTCACAACTGGGCTTGTGGGCTGTGCCATAGGGCAAACCTGAAGTCCGATTCCTAGGGTGCACCAAAGTATCTAAGGCGATGCTGACTCTTCAAGCTTCCAAACAAAACCAGTGGAGGATAGTCAGGCGTGGTGGTGCATTCTTGTGATCCGAGCACTCAAAGGCTGAGGCAGGAGAGTCAACAGTTTGAGGCCAGCCTACGCTATATAGTGAGTTCCAAATAAGCAAATACTGAGGCTTTCCCAGAGCCAAGACCCTACTGGAACTTTCTCAAGGCGTGTTTAGGAAGTGGAGGAATAGCATTCTTCTTGGCTTTCCAGGTAGAACATAATGGCTTCTGAGCCTCACTTTTAGCTCTCATTTGCTAAAAATTTAATTAAGACTACACATTCTATATTTTTATTTTATTTATTTATTTGCTTACTTATTTATTTGCAGTACTGGTGGGCTAAACCCAGGGCCTCACACTTTTGCAAGTGCTTTACCACTGAGCTGTACTCACAACTCTGTTTTTATTTTTTATTTTTATTTTTATCTTGAGACAAGATCTTGCTAAATTACACAGGCTGCCTCTGGCCTTGAACCTGCCATCCTCCTGCCTCTGCCTCCTGAGTCACTGGGATTATAGGCATGTGCCACTGTGCCTGGCCTTCTATTTTGATATGATTTTTAAAAGAGAGAGAGAGAGACCTTGAGATGTGTTTAAATTGAAAACAATAAAACCTCTATATTGTGATCTTGGATAATCAAATACTATTTGAAGATCTTGGTTTCCTGACCAAAAAGTTGATGTTGTATCTGCTATGCTAATTTCATAAGATAATGAGACTCAATATAGTAAACATATAAACTCTGAATATCTTCTGAATGGGCAGAAGTATTAATATTACTCAAGCTCACTTACAAAAACTCCTTCAGCGACTGAACAGTAATATATTTTGCTAATGCTTCCTAACCCTCATTTAAAATCCCCATATGTTGCTCCCACCACAGACATACAAAAAAACACTGCAGACCCCATTTCCTTCTCTAGTCCATGTGCAGACCACATCCCTTCCATGGTCTGTGACCAATGGAACAACCATGTATCCACCACCTGTAAGCTCTTCTGCCCTCATACCTGTCCCCCACAGACATTCTGTTTAAATTGTTAATGACAAAATACAAATGACCCCAACCACAGGAAGTACCTAAGTAAGAAATGAGAGTGGAAGATACTCGCAGGAAGCAAGTAAACAGAGTGGCTTCTATGTGTTCCTTTTGTAAGTAGTTACAAGGTGGACTGGATCTTTATGCCAGGCAACTAGACCTTCCCACTCCAATTCCATGTTAGAAGGTGGTGAAGTTCCTCAGGGCAAGTTCAGTGAATTCTAAGAATGCCAAGCATACTGTTGTAATTCAGTTAATTGATTAAACCCAGAAACTTCTAAGCTAAAGCAAATTATTTTACAACCAGTGTTCCAAATTGGTATATAGTCAGCCTTTATTTTCTCACTTCTACAAAAAGAAAGAAAGAAAGAAAGAAGAAAAAAAGAAAAGAAAAAGAAAAGAAAAGAAACACTTCAGTTCCAGCAAGAAAATCCATGACAGCCTGGGCCCAGGAGAACTTGGCCTGCCACTGCCTTGTTAGGAATGGGGTCAACAGTGAACAGAAGGAGAAAATAGTCCTTCAAGAGAAGATCATGCAAATTTGGGGAAGTTTCAAAGTACATTCTCCCATCCTGCCCTATCAGGATGGGAGGATTGTCTTGAACTCTTAGACAAATGGAAGAATGAGTTCATGGAGTCTCATTCTCTCTTAAATTTCCACTGGCCCAGCAGGAGTTAGCCTTTCCTAACCTTTTCATAGCCTGTAGCCGTAGCCCTGTGGAATCCGATCCCGTCAGATCTCCGAAGCTAAGCAGGCTCGGGCCTGGTTAGTACCTGGATGGGAGACCACCTGCGAACACCAGGTGCTGTAGGCGTGGGAGAAGGACCTGGCAACCCCCTCCCAAAAATCAATCTGCTATTGAAAACCCTATGAACATCAGAGAAGCACTGACAATAGTGTTTCCCCTGTTGTATAGAGGGTTACTATGAGTCGGATACCTACTCTACGGTACCTAACAACAACAACAACCTTTTCATAAAGTAAGGGATGTTTGGAAATAGACATAGGCATCAGCCCTTCCAAAGAAAAAGCAAAGCCCAGGGCACATGGCTAGCACTCTCATTTTCTGAACTAAATTTCAAAAGGGTTCTTTGATTTTATACCTTAAATAGTCACATACAAGACAAGATAGTAGTGAAAGGCATTATATGATTTTCAGTAATGGAGATAAATCTGTTGGATTTAAACGTTAAATGGGCTGGGACGAAGTGGGATAACCAGTCCCAAATGTGTCATTTAAGCAGGAAAGACCCAGAATGTGGCTACCAAAAACCAGCTTCTGAGCCCAAGAAATATATCACAGGGAACAAGAGCAGGGAACAATAGGCCAAAGGGAAAAATCTGCACAAGTGCTAAGCTGCAGATTTGTTTGTGCGCTTTCTCTATGATGGCGTGGTGCCGATCAGCTCAGAGCATAAGCAAAGAGGTGAGAAAGGGCTGAGAGAGCTGAGAATGAGCTAAGCAATAGTGGGGCCTGAGGACCTGGACCTGGACCCAGAGGGTGCAGATCCCAGCTCTCCTAAAATAGAGGTAACAGTACCTGCTATGCGGGTGGGGTAATAGACTTTATCCTAAAACCTTTCATGAGGATTAAATGGGTTCACATGTAAATTCTGACTGCAGTTCCTGGCACATAGTTAATTTTTAATTTTCCTGGTATTGGGATTAATATCATATGGGGTTCTTACAGGGATGTTGAAAGCACAAAATGAAACAACGTATGTAACATATTTGGCACAGTCCTTAACACATAGTAACTATTCAAGGAAGCGCTCTTACATAGAACCAGGCCAAAGTCTGTTTTGCCAACCAGTGGGCAACAAAGAAATAGAGAGTTGAAAGCAAGGCTGTTGGAATAGCAATAGATCTGAAAGGAAACCCTGGCTAGGAGGATCCAGGTTGGGAGGTCAGGAACACAGAGAGGAAACCAGGCAGTAGAAGTTTAGGAACCTTGGCAGATACCCATGGGCACCAAAAGGCCAGGGACTAATTTTGAGAATAACCTCTGCCCCAGCCAGGAAGTCACCACTTTTATAAATTTCCTCTGATGTCTGGTCAGACTATCACTAAAAGTAAAAATAAATTAATTGACCCCATATCAGTTTAGCCATGTTCATGATGAAATTCCTGTCAGGGATAAAGAATTCACTTCCATTTTGCTACAGACTAATAGATAAGTGAAACAGTTACTCAGGATAATCAGGCAGCCAGCCCATAAACTACACAGAAACTATCTTCCCAAAACAGGGAACTCACTAACTACACCAGCAGTGTGGAGAAGTCCAAGCTGTGAGTGAGGATGTCTTGTTAAAAGGGGAGAAATTGCAAGCATGCTTTTCAGCCTCGTAGCAGTCTTGACTGCCTAACACCTGGCCAAAATGTAATTTGGATGTGGAGATTTTATTAGGAAAAAATAAAACAAAACAAAGGGGTTTCTTGCAATAGCAAATTACTTACTTGACTTTCCAGTTTTAGTTGCCCATGGTTTCTGTTCAGCATAATGTTTAATGCATTTTTATCAGCATCTACTTTTCAGGGGATGAAACATCTAGTAGATTATTGGTAATCTTTAAGTAGAATCTATTTTTCATTTATGTTTTATGTAGATCAAACGCACATTGTTGTGTTAGGCTGTTGGGTAGTCAGTGGTGTGTCTGCCCAACACCAGTGAATCCGCTTTGCCCTGTGGGTACCTATGTCTGTCAAGAGTTGTGCAACGAGAAACAGGATCAGACTGGAGCCTCTTCATGCCATTGTTTGTGAGATGGATGTACCCTGGAGGTCAGATGTTTTCTGTGGTGGGCTCCTCTTTGGCAAAAGGTACTGGCAGGACAGACCCATTAGAGCATGTTTTGTGCTTGTGTGATGTGCCCTCTAGTGGTGAAATGAGCCTAACATTAATGAGAAGAAGGTTTGTTCCTTTGGCGTCCCGGTATTCTCCACCACTTGAGTTAAGCAGTAACAGCTAAAGGATAATTATTATTTTGGAACAAAAAAATTATTTTCTTATTGCAGTATGTCAAATGCAAGTTATTGTGGGGAAATCCCACTGATAAAGAATTCATTCAAACTAGATGTTGCAAATCGACAGTGTACATATGTGTTTTGTTTGGCCCACTGAAAACTTTCTTCCATTTTATTTTATTGAGATGTGATTTATGTTTAGAGTATAGCACACAGATCTTCAGGGTATAGCTCACTACCTATTTACACTGATACATTGTTATATATGCATAACCCATGTAATCATTACCCAGGTCAAGATACAGAAGTTTCTAGTATCCCAGAAGTCTCTCTCCTCTACTGTCCTGGTCAGTCCTCGCTCAGAAATAACTGCTCTTCTGAACTCTATCACCATAGATTCATAATGGCATTGTTAAAATACATACTTCTAGCTCTATCCTCCCAGAAAGAATCAAACCCTATAATTAACATTTTAATAACTTGTCCAAAAGAGAAACAGTTTCCTCAGTAGAACATTCTGGGCTTGCTTTTTTTCAGAGCCCAGGTGTCATATGTTAGCTCTCTCCCCCATGGAAAGTCCTAATATATTGTTCTTTTTACCAGGCATCTCACTGAGCCATATATCCGTTTGGTGCACTGATTGTATTTTCCCAGGTGTCTCTGCAAGCAGCCAAGTCAATTTGCAAAGAAATCTCATTATATTTGGGTGGAATCTCAGAAGTGCCAGTGATTGTCATGGCAGAGCTGATGCATTCTGATGCACCATTTCCAAAATGAATGTGAATGTCATATCTCCAGTCTGACTCCCTGTTCAAATTAAACCAAGCAGCAGCATACGTGCTAGAGTCATAATGGTGAAAAAGGCTCCCAGTTTATAATCCAGCCAAGGCTACTTTACAGTGGGTAGCAGAATGCAGTCATTGCTGTTTATACAAAACTTCTTTCTGTTCAAATGAAACTGAATTCTTACTGAGTGTCCAAGTGTATGGTGTATATATCAAGACACATGTTTAGTTTTGAAATAAATTAGTGTTATTATTTCAGTGCTTTCTTGTACTTGCTTATATATTAGATTTCTGAGTAAACAAACACACGGTCAGTTACCAAACATGTAAAGTGAACGTGTTACTTCCAGGTGTTTTGCAAGGTGCTGGAGATAGAAGAGCATAAGGTGTGTGGGTTCCCCCTCGCCCCCTGATGCCATGGAGTGAGGCTTGTATAGACCTATTGTCCTCTGGCCTGCAAGCTAGCATTTATAGATCAGCACCTCTTAGAAGAGGAATCAAGGCAGCACTATAGAGAGCATCTTAGTGTAGTCTAATTCACAAATAACTTGTATTTTTTTCTAATTACCATATATTCTTGAATATAATCAGCACCCTTTCAACAGTTTTAGAGGGCTACAAAATCAGATGTGGATTAGAATCACATGCAGACTGGATTTGAGAGCAAGAGCTCTCTTAACTGCAAATCCAATCTGTAAGCAATTCTAATTTGCATCTTATTTTGTCTTTTGATTTCTTGCCATGCTCAGTGACCAGAACTTCTGTTGTTTTGTTCGGTGCTACTGAGTCGGTTCTGACTCATAGCGACCCTATGTACAACAGAATGAAACATTCCCAAACACTGTGCCATGGCTGGCACTATGTCAGTGTTTCTCTGCTATTCATAGGGTTTTTGATGGCAGATTGCTTCAGGATTGCATCAGGAGTGGGCTGCCAGGTCCTCATCCCATTTTTGTGGTGCTGGGGATTGAACCAAGGACCTCAGAGAGCTCAGAGCAGCACTCTATCAATTGAGCTAAAACCCAGCCCATTGGAACCTTTAGACGGTGCTAAATAATAATGGTGAAACTGGCTGTCCATAGTTTGTTCCAGATTTTAAAGAAAATATCTCTGGTGTTTATAAACATGCTGATTTGAAAGAGTTTCTTTTTTTTTTTTAATTACAGTAAATTCTTTCAGTTCTAATTTTTAAACCTCAGCAGTAAAGAATTGAGCATTACTACATGTTTTTGGTGCTATTGAAATAATTCAGTTTGTACTGACTTGGCCTATGAATGCAATAAATTATATTAATAGATTTCCTAATACTAGTCTGCCTGCAGCCATAGCACTGTGGCATCCAATTCCATCAGATCTTGGAAGCTAAGCAGGGTCGGGCCTGGTTAGTACTTGGATGGGAGACTACCTGGCAACACCAGATACTGTAGGCTTGGGAGAAGGATCTGGCCACCTACTCCCAAAAAATCACTCTGCCATTGAAAACCCTATGAATAGCAGAGAAGCACTGACAGTAGTATTTCAGCTATTGTATGTAGGGTCACTATGAGTCAGACACCAACTCGATGGTACCTAACAACAACAATACCAGTCCCCCATCCTCACAGAGAATACTATTAAGTTATACAGTTTTATACTTTAAGTGAATTGTTAAATTCAATTCCATACAATTGCTTTTAGGATTTTAGCATATATGTTTATCATACATTGTTCTTTAGAGATAAATAGGATTAAAGACAAAATGTTAGTTTCATTCTAGTCTATAATAGGATTGCTGAAGCTAGGGGTAGGGAATTTATTTATATCAACTTTTTATCTTTTTTTTTTTTTTTTTTTTTTCGCTGTACTGGGTTTGAACTCAGGACCTTGCACTTGCGTGCTTTGCAAATGCTGGACCACTGAGCTGCACCCTAAGCCCATTTTTTTACTTTTTGAGACAGGGTCTCGCTAAGTTAAGCAGACTGCCTCTGGTCTCAAACTCTCGATCCTCCTGCCTCCGCCTCCCAAGCCACAGGGATTACAGGCATGGGCCACTGCGCCTGGCGTTTTTTTTTTTAATGTTACATCCCAGGTGCCACACATTTTTTTTTTTCCTTTTGTGAATTCCCAACGTGCTTTAACCTCTCTCAAAACACTCATCACATTGTTTCTATATTCAAAATTCTCGGTGTATTTGTCTTCTGCTCTTATATGAATAGTCCATGTCTTACATTCTAGAATTTTCTATCCTGCCTCCATAGCCACCAATTCACCACCTCACCCCACTCCTGTGCAACCTGATGGGTCTCAAAGTGCTATGGTGGCAGGTGGCAGAAATGTCCTTAGATGAGTTTTCTGTGAACATCTCAGACCTCCAGACTAGCCCTGTATCAACTAAGGAAGAAAGAAGGGAAATGAGAATGATTCCAAAGTTATGTGGGTATCATGCTGCTCTATGGCAGCAATATGGATCCAGAATACCAGTCAACTTCCAATAACTTGGAAGTACACACAAGCAGAGACCAGAGCAAAGCACTAGAACCAGCCTTCCTGTATCAGTTCTCTGCTGGTTCTGATGATAGGTGATAGAGAGCAAATTATTTCTAATAATTTTCCCTAACTCAAGTACATCCTCACATATACTCTTAAAACTAAATGCATTGGCTGCGCGTGGTGGCACACGCCTGTAATCCCAGTGGCTTGGGAGGCAGGAGGATTGCAAGTTCGAGACCAGAGGAAGTCTGCGTAACTTAGTGAGACCCTGTCTCAAAAAGCAAAAAAAAAAAAAAAAAAAATGGGCTGGGGGGCGCAGCTCAGTGGTCCAGCACTTGCAAAGCATGCAGGCGCAAGGCCCTGGGTTCAACCCCTAGTACCACACACACACACACACACACACACACACACCAAAAAAAAAAAAAAAACCCTAAATGCACTCATTATATTCTTAACAATTTTTGTTAAGGCAAATCCTTCTAATTCTCCTTTCAAGGCATCACTTCAAAATGATGTCTTTCAATTGTCATTTGTTTCCCAAGAGGAGACTTACAAAATTAAGGGCCTTCTAATGACAATAAACCTGTAGCTGTAGTACTGTGGCATCTGATCCTGTCAGATTCTGAAAGCTAAGCAGGTTCATGTCTGGTTAGTACTTGGATGGGAGACCACCTGGGAACAACAGATACTACAGGCTTGGGAGAAGGACCCAGCAACCCACTCCTAAAAATCAGTACACCTATGAATAGCAGAGAAGCACTGACAATAGTGTTTTGCCTGGTGTATGTAGAGTTGCTATCAGTCAGACACCAACTCCTCGGCACCTAATAACAACAACAACAATGACAATAAACCTAGAACTTACAAATATTCTAATTCTTGCTGTGCAAGGCATGTGGTTTGCACTTAACTGTTATTGGAGTTAATCATTTTTCTTGCAGTGTAATGTTTTTGAGTAGTATTCTTCACACTTATTGAAAAGCCAAAAGCAACTTCAAAGAACATATAAGGCCTTTTAACAAGAAATTAGATGTATAATCACATCCAAAAAAAAAGAGTGAAAATTAATGTAAGAAATAATGTCAAAAATGAAGGAGATATCAAACTGATTTGTCCATTCCATTTATAACTGTATACCTAACAAATAAATATACTAGAAGAGATACTTAGTACACCTATGCTCTTAGCAGCATTATTTGCAATAGCCAAAGGTGGAAGCAACCCAAGTATCTTCTGACAGACCAGTGGATAAATAAAATGCAGTATATATGTACAATTCAGCCTGAAAAGGGAAAGGAATGTGATAATGTGCTGCAACATGTGTGAACCTGGAGTATGTTAGGCTAAATGAAACAAGCTCGTCACAAAAGACAGCTATTGTAAGATTCCACCCATATAAGGTACCTAGAGAAGTTAAATTCATAGAGGCAGAAAGTAGAATAATGGTTACTGGGGAGAGAGGGGGTGAGGAGTTACTGCTTAGTTGGCTCCAAAGCCTCAGTTTTGCAAGGTGACCTGTTCTGAAGATGGATGGTGGAAATGGTTACACAACACGTAAATACTTGCTTAATGCCACTGAACTTATGGTCGATTTTGTATTCTGTGTATTTTGCCACAATTAAAAAAAAAAACTGAATAGAGAAAAGTACACTACTCGAGCTAGAATCAGTGAAAGTCATACCACCAGGGCAACATTCCAGGTGATGATTCTTCTTAGTACCTGGTCAGCTTTCATTCTGGCCCCAGGGAAAGGAGGGGGCAGTTTGGGGAGACTGTTGACCTTATGCTCCTTTGCAGTAACTTTGCAGGCTTCTTTGAATGCAAAATTAAATGCTGTGTTCAGTAATTACTTTCTTCTTCTTCTCAGGGTGTTAAATACCACATTATTTGAAAGTTGGGAGATCGTTGGACCTTACCCTTCCTGGTGGGTTTTTAACCTACTGCTGTTGCTAATACAAGGGTTGAACTGCTTCTGGTCTTACTTGATTGTAAAAATAGCTTGCAAAGCTGTTTCAAGAGGCAAGGTAAGCTAAAACTCACTCTTTGCAGTATTTCCCAGAAAATTTAGGGTATTTTTGGTTCCTTCAAAATTGAGCAAAAACCACCTACAAACCAAATTCTTTTCTTCCCTTTGGTTCAGTTTTAAAGTATTTCTATTGCTTTGTTGACAGTGATGCCCAATAATCAGCATTTGTAATTTGGGATTTAGTGATGAGGTATTATTTGTTGTATTCTTTCTCTCCTCTCTGTCTCCACTGGTCCTTCTCTGATTATATTATACTGATCAGAAATTTAATAACTTCTTTTCTTTAATGAGAGGGGTTGCTTGGTACAGTTTGCCCACTTAAACAAACCTGTCTCTCAAGATGAAGAATAAATTCATTCATCCAGCAAAATGTAGTTAAGTCTCTTGGGTTAAAAGGTCACTCATGAGTCTGACTCAGATAAAACTCGCTGAGCCTCAGCCCCTTTGCCTAAAGCAGTGAGATTTCCAGATCGTTCTCTATGACGTTTTCTTACTTCATTGTTTGTTCTCTTCCTCCTGCCACCCGGGAAGGCTGGGAAGTGGAACCCTTTACATGTAAGTTTCTTGTACTCTCTCTTTCCTTGTCCTGGGTGCCACTTGCCTGTTGGAGGGGTGCTCAAATGCTTTTTGCTTCATGCATATTGTTCTGTTTATTTGTTGGCACTGAGTACAGGCTTTATGTGAAGTATAGTTTCTATTAGCTGCAAAAGATGCTAGAAATAATTCTGTCAGTACCCTTTTGGATGGGTGGTTAGCCTGTTAAAATTTTCATGACACAATAGGAAAGGAGAGTCTTGTCCTTGGTGTTTCACATGTTGTCTAAGAGACAGAAGTTGGTCAAACTGAAGCAGGAGAAACCAAACCAGTTAGGGCGTTGTAGGCAGCATTGACACACTGCAACTTGGAGGCCTGGGCATCAGCTGTGGGCCTGATCTGCACAAAGCTACGGGGCAGCACTTGACCACCTTGTCTTCAGCAAAATCCACAAAACTGGCCTCTCACACAGGGGATGTTGGGCATCTAGTCATGGTCTTGGAAGCCGGTTCTCAGCATCATCTCCTATATAGATCCAAAATATTTTGACCAATTAATTTCTTAGACACTAACGTTTATTTTTCTCTATGACCTCTTACTATTTCAAATGAACACATATTTCTGTTAGATTTTTTCTTGCCCTTATTTGGATACAAATTAAATCAACATGCACAGTACTGTCAGTATGATGATAACTAAAGATGCAAGGATAGGGTGGATTAAATTATTTGTGTCTTTATTGCATTGCTATTTCCACCAGACATTTTGTCCTCCCTCTAACTTTTATTCCTTCATCTTTATGAAGAGATGATCAGTAATTTCATTCCAGATCTTAGGCTTCAGTGTGTGTTGTTTTTTGAGACACTTTCTCACTGTGTATCCCAGACTGGCCTTGAATTTGATATGTAGCACAAGCTGGCCTAGGATTTTACATGTAGACCAGGCTGACCTCAAATTTGCATCTGTCCTCCTGCCTCAACTTCCAGAGTGCTGAGGTTACAGGTATGCACCACCACATCCAGCTCTAAGCTTCAGAATTTCTTACTTGCCATTGCTGCTCTTGCCTAGGACAGTAAGATTATTCATCCTGTCCACAGGGTTATTTTCTTTTGGATTATTTGAGATTTTTCTGAATTGCCCTTTCTTTGACGGTAACATAAGTGCAGATTTTTCCAAATGCAATGTAAAATAATTTTGCTAGGCATGCAAATTAATCACTCTGCAACTGGAGTTTTCTACTAGCAGCTCGATTTGTGACTAATGGACTTATAAATGCAATGGAACTTTATAATAATGATGCCTTGTGACCTCTCCTTTTTAATTTGAATTATCCTTCTTACCTAGTCATCATATTGGTACATCAGTGTCTAAGGGTTTTTTTGGAGATAGTGAGTATGGTCTCATCTCAAGCCACCAAAGTGAAGTCATTTGTATGATATGTAGTCCATCATTGGTTAAATGGAGCAATGTTCCCAGCTTATACTTTCTCCTGACTTCACTCACCTGTAGGAGATTATGTTCTTGCACAGTAATGGTGGCTTCTTAAGTGAGGGACTCCAGGATTCTCAAGTTGATATGATAATGGCACAGAGAAGACATGATGTGAAAAAATATTAATTTTGAAATGACTGCTAGAAACTCTAACCTCCCCAACCCAGACCTTAAAGAATCACAGGAGATCAGATTGGGAAAGTTTCTGTGAAACTAGGCCCACTGGTCTCTGGCCACCTCACTTAAACATTAAATAGACAATATTTAAAGATCTTAAGACCTGCTAGGTAAAAATAACTGACTATAATTTAGACTTACAGTATAGGAAATATACTAGCTAGACAATAGGATTTTTCATATTTTATGTTAACATGTTAACATATAGATTTGTGCCCTAGTGCATTATTTTGCCATCTTCATTATTTAATGAGACTGAATGGAGAATTAAAGAAATTGATACAATAAGGGCCATTTCTTGAGGCTCCACTTAATGGACTTTCCCCTGGAGATAGTTTCAGGTAGACCTTTTCCAGAAGGTTTTTAGAATGTCTTCTGATGCCATTAGTTATTATGTGACATGTAAAATAAAAATTCTAATTAATTTTAGCAGATAGAAAAGCAAGTTAAATCATAAAACAATGCATTACAAAGCCAAGTAGGAATGATTTTTTTAATGGTTTGAGCTAGTGAATATTTCAATTAATGTGGTTAATTTAGAGCTGTCCTTAAATAATTCTCAAGGAGAATATAATCGTTAAAGTAAATTGATCCATTTGAACCCAATTCCTATGATGCCATTCTAATAGTATAGCATGCCACTGATGGGTAAGAATGGGATTCATGGTTTAGTATGTTCACAATATCAAAAGATACCGTAAGGAGGTCCACAAGTCTAGCCCTGTAATGCCTAAATTCACCTACATCTCTTCATAACTAACTTTGTCACCCAAATTGTATCTCTCCAGTAAAGGAAACTTATTACTATAACAATGTTCTTATCCTTTTTGATTTTTTAACATGTGGGTCAGTTTACCTTCATGTATGATTGCATGTACTTCTGAGCATGCCATACCTAGATGGGCTTAGGAGCTGGTTACGCTCCCCTTCTTGTATTCTGCAGGTGTCCAAGGATGATCGGAGTGATATTGAGTCTAGCTCAGATGAAGAGGACTCGGAACCTCCAGGGAAGACCCCCCACACTGCAACAACCACCAATGGGACCAGTGGTACCAATGGGTATCTCCTGACTGGTCTTTGTTCCATGGATGATTAATTGCTCAAAACTATAAGTCCTGAAAAAAGTGAACTATTTGTCCTGGAAGTATTTAATAAGTTGGAAATGCAGTTCCTTTCATAATATCTCATCACCAGAAACAAAAATTAGGATTATCAAAGCATTTTGAATAGTGCACTGCCATATGTCCTATCTGTGAATGAAGAAGAAATACCATTCTCTGTATGTAGGCATGCTGTATGTAATTGACACAAGGAAACAGTATTTGCATTTGTACTGTCTTAAAATATTATTTATTTTTGTATTTGTTTGTAAATCTGTGGACAAAGGAGGGTTTCCTCACTCCTTTACCCTTTGGGCTTATGACAGTGAAGGAGATGCACCATCTGCTTCTACGACTTTCTCTTGCTGTAGTCTCATATGCTGTGAGCATTGGCTTAGTTTGTCACTTAGAGCAAGGAAAACCCAGTGCAAGATCCTCATGTAGCTCCAGATAGGCTGACTTTCTTTGTGTTGCTGTGCCTGTTTTAAAGTTGCCTATGTGACTGTTCTCCCAGTGTAAAGTGTGAACGAGATGGACTAGGATTTTTAATTGTCACTCTTCATGGTCAATTAGCAGTTCAAATGAAAGAGGGTGGTTATTGGGGGACTTTTTTTGAATTTTATGTGAAATTGCTTTGGAATAGACTTCATTTCTTGTGCACACAGCCAAGATTTCTTCACTGAGTATGGTAGTTATTTGGGAGATTAACCCTGTAGATTAGGGAATTGTTTTATTCTCTGTGATGAGGCCATTGTTCTGATGCTGAAGGAAGTAATTTGTGTAAGGTCAGAGTTACAAAGAAATCATACTTCATTTTGGAAATTTGTTCCATGTTCTGGAAATAACACAAAGAGAACAACTGGTTTCAACCAGGTTTTGCCACTACCCTTGTAATTAGCATAGTCTTCCGTCATGTCATGAAAAAAGAAGCCAAGTATATTTTGAGACAGAAAAAGGAATCTTTCAAGAGTTGGCAAAGATCACCTCCATTGCAAAGTACTTTATTACAACTAACTTTCAAGAAAAAGTATTTGACTTGACATTTTTATTTTGCTGAGCAAAATAAAGCCAGTGGGAGGAACATTGCTTTGCCCATTGCTTTTCTTCTTAAATCTATCCCACAACAACTTTCTTGTTTCTAGAAACTGGGCAGCCTTATACTCCAAGTCATTTTTATTTCCTTCTTTGAAGGCTCTTGTGGTTTCCAGGAATTTTTTTTAAGTGGAGCTGTTTCTAGAAAAACAACAGAAATTCTATTGGACAATGGCAATATCAGCAATGAGGAAATTACTGGAGAATATCCATAAGCCTATACAGCAGTGTTACTCATGTGTGGCTAAGAAAACCATACATGTGAGCCAAAGATTTTATCTCTTTTAATTTTTAGTAAGAGGGAAGAAAATAGGATTATAAATACTTATTGTATAAATCAAGAAAACCACCACCTGAAATGGGAATTAAAGACAAAAATACAGTAATATAAATGAGTGAATCAAGGCACAGTGTAGGCCACAGCAGAATATTAGAGAATACATATCTGTCCTGCTCAGGGCCACTCACATTTAATTTGAGTTTTTGAAAAAAATAAATCTTTGTGCCCACATTTTTACAGGCTATGAGTTAAGAGTTGAAAGAAAACTTCCAAACAAAAACCTCTCACCACAATATTAGATCTTTATCCACCCACTTACAAAATAGTATTTTTCTGGCATGTTCCATGGTAATAATGGAAGAGGCTTAGAAATATGCCTGCTTGTTTATGTAGAAAGCAGTGCAACTAACTCTCCTTGCAGAGCCTTGTTATTTTATTTCTCAAAACTGGCATATGTCTAGGAGTGTAATTTGTGGATGTTTGAGTTTTGGAGGCCAGTCATAAAACACCAGAAGTACTGCTAGATGTATGAAAAGTCATGTCAAGAAAATTGTAGCTGAAAAAATTGAGAAGGCAAAAGTTTCCTACAAACTAAGATATGGAACACATTCACCTCCCTTTAGTGTCTAGGCAGGTCCTCCTGATGGAAGAAATTGACTTGAGAGCCACAGTGTGTTCCGGTTTGGACCATATGACACATTTTAGCACAGAAGAATAATTTCAAGAAGACAATTTTATAAATTAAATATTTAGAAGAGGCACATAAAATGAAGTAAATTGATTCTGTCCTTAGCAATGGCAGATTTAAGCAATGTTTTGTTTTTCTCAGAAGAAACTTAGGAGGAGGACTGGGGGTATGCAATCTTTCTGACTAGTGGCATTAACAGTCTTCTACACATCTAAAGATTTTCACTTCATTTTACATTTTAGAGAAGAGAATTCTTTTGGCTAATTAAAATGGAATTTGTAGGCTTTTTCTGGTGTATAAGAATGTATCTCTGTCTACTGTTCTCCCATGGTGGCCTGATAAGGCTGAGAGAGGAAACTACGTGAGGAATTTTATCCACCTGTACCAGGCCATAGCTTTTGGAGGGGTATTTTGTAAATTCAGCTGTAGGTTAGTGAGAGTGTTGTTCTCGTTAATTAACTTAGTGTGGTGATGTCTCCTTCCTTTTGGTCAGATTCAAACCTCCCCAGGGTACCAAGGAGTATATTGAAAGGACTCTAGAAGAAGTAATCTTTTAATCTCCAATGTTATAGCTTTTCTAGCTCTCTTAGTGGAGGAAAAGGTAGAAAAATCAAGTACAATTTGGCCTCGGGTCAATAAATGATATAAAAGTATATGATGTATGTATGTATATACGTGTTTCTCCAAAAAGTGATAAAACCAAAATATCGATTATTTATCATTACTCATATTCTTGTCATAAAAATCATCCACCATGTACAAGGGAGACTTCCCTCCTTTGTTCTTGCTCCCTACACAGCTGAGAGTCAGTATGTTAGCCATAGAGGTACTTATGGTAGAGTCAGGGTTTACATTTCCAAATTCAGTGCTACAGATGTTGAGAGTAGATGAGCAACTATCAGTATTTTGGATTATTCAAGTGTTTGTTGTAAAAATGCAAATGATTTCCACTTAACTCCAGGGTTTTATTAACATCCTACTGCTATTGGGCTGTTAGACAGATAGTATACCAAACTACCCTCAGATAAGGCATCTGACAAAGATGAACAAGACAGAAAATATAGGCAAGAAGTGAGAAAAGATCAGACCATCTTTAGTCAAAACGTTAAGTGAGCCTCAAAATGTCCAGTTCTGTTGCCAAACTTTCCACTCTGAGTACAGTTTTGTATCGTGTAATGACATTTGGGTCACCAGTGGACTACATATACTACTGTAATCTCATAAGATTATAATGTAGCCTGTATTTCAACGGCACCTAACAACAACAGCAACATACCATCTAGGTATGTGTAAGTACATTTAATGATGCTCATATTTCTCAAAATGTGTCCCTGTCATTGATACATGATTATATTTGATGGAGTCTGAATTTGAGCAAACTGAATGTCTTCATCTTAGGTGGAAAGAATCTGAATCTTCCACTTCGCACTTAAATCTCGTTATTTGTGTTAAGTAAAATGTAAGACTTCGTTTCTACTTCCCTGACTCTTTACTAAAGAGCTCTTCAGAGAGAAGTTTATGGACACCCCTGATTGCCCCAACCCATTCAGTTTTTCAATAATAAATATTTTTTGGAAATGCTAATGCCAAAGTTGCCTAAATATTTGAGAATTTTTGTTAATTTTTAGTATAAAAAGTATACAGAATAATCCCAAAGGTACTGAAAAGTTATGTTTATCAGTATGTATAATGGTGTCATCCAGAAAAGCTTCAAGAAACCTTTGGAAATGAAAAGTTTACTGTTTACATTTCATGTGATATTTGAGGTTTGATGGGTCTAATTAGTTTCTGATTTTTTTTCTTTGTCTTTGGATGATTTTTCCTTTGTGGATAAATAATGACAGCCCAGAATTGTTTCTAACATCTACATAAAAAAAACAGATCAGAGTCAGCCTGATGGGAAAATGATCCATCGCACTTTCAGGTTCTAGATAACTTGTATGGAAAAGGAAAAGGCAGAGAGCTCTTGCCATCTAGCATGCTATCCATGGAAGGAATGACCACAAATTATAAAACAGTTCTTAAGGAAAGTGCAACAAAATTATTTTTCTTAAGTAACTACATTGTCCCTAGAATGAGCTTCTTTTAGTGAAGTAAAATTGTGTCATTCCTAATTTTCCACATACTAATTACCACTAGTTGACCCACTGTATTTTAGTTCTTCATTGTGATAGGCCAGAAAAGGGCCTTCTGGTTTGCCTTTGTATGCACAGCACCCACCTACCCCAAAGGGGCACTCAGTGGATGCCCTGGCCACTCTGCTGATGGAACCCTTCTAATACTCTGAGACAGCATACCTGATGCTGGCTTTCATGGAGAAAATTATATTGGAGAAGAGAAAACATCATAAATTAATGAAATCTGCAAACACCAAAGGAGAGCTCTTTTTCTAAGTATTTACAACCTGAGCTCAACCTGAAGCCTTCCCAAGTAATGCATTACTAAATGAATATATGAGAACCCACCAGAACAAATAAATTTAAAAAGGCTCTGCAGCCAGATGGCATATAGCATCTCTATAAAATTGGCATTCTCAGGATTGCCCAGGAAGTGACGTGATGGGCCTATTAGCCTAAAACCTGCCTTGTTTATCTCTTTCATTCACATTCCTTTCAGGTTCTAGAACTCTCAGTAAAAAGGAGTCAAGAGGTTATTTATCTGCTTTCATTTTTCATAAAGACTTTGGACCAGTTTTATGCCCACACTCACCCCTCTGCCTGGTCCCATTTTTTTGAAAAGAAGTATGGTGCCCACTGGTGCATGTTTCCTTAACACAGGTCCAGGAAAGCTTGGTTTCCTATGATGGTGTACATTGTATGGCCTGGGGACCAAGGAATAAGAGCTGTTAGTATGGTTTCTGTTTTTGGTGAGAAGTTGGTTTTCATTCAGTTTTTCCCCCCTTTTTATCCACAGGCATTGTTATAAGCTTTGTAAAACTGCCCTTAAAATTAAAGATTTTAAAAGATTAGCTACAAAAACAACAACAAAAAAATTAGCTCTGTAATAGGAGCAGTTATATGGTGATTCTGGAACTTTAACTTAGAGCTTCACTAATTTAAATGTGGAAAACAGCCTCCAGGCTTGATTTCCTAAAATTTCACAAAGCCCTTAAACTCACAATATTCATCAACTCTTTCTTTGCCTACATCATAGTCATTTGTTTTGATAGTCATTTGTTGTCATGGTATGGGGTGGTGATTAGTTTTTGGATTTGATTTTTTTTTCAGTGAGAAATAAGATAGATAACAGAACCTTATACTTGTTTTCTTAAAACAATTCAATGCTTGAGCATCTCTGTCAGAGTGGAATGATGTACTGTTAGCCAATTAGAATTATTTCATGTATTGTTATTGTGTTTTGCTGATTTTTATATGAAAATATAGCTATTCATTCTTGATCACTGGAAGCAATCATTGTTATGAGGATCATTTTACTTTGGAAACACTTTCATAATAAAGATAAGTATTAAGAATGCAGCCTAAGTGTCATTTACTGCAACTGCTAACCAGCTCGTGTTGGAAATATATCATGCCTTGCGGGGGGGGGGGGGGGGGGGGGGGGGGGGGGTGGCCGGCATGGCAGGACTCATGTCATCCCAGGCATTTTTTACAAGCTTCCTCAAATCCCCCAAATTTTTTACTATGATCGCTGGGAAAGTAGTGTTATATTATCTTGTGATATACTATAGTGTCTCTTTGAAAATTAGGATATAAAAACTTCAGTGTTAAATTTTATGTAGCACTTCATTCTGGAAAAATTATTGTGGAGATATCAGTTTAAATATATCAGATTATGCTCATTTTTCCAAATTATAAAAGAGGCACATAAGACCAACAACTCAAAGCCCAACACGAAACTGCCATTGACTGTATGTATCTCAAAGGAACTTGGCTGACATCTTCTCTGGGTCTGGGCCAGAGCATCTTTCTCTGCCTGTGCTGTGAAATTCTGTCTTCCTCAAGGAAGGAAGGAGACAAGTTCTTCTCCTTTAAATTTATGTCATCTGGCATCTCAAAAGCCATAAAAATAGCACAGAAATCCAACCAGACACCTACCACATTAAAAATCTTATAAATATTATAACCATGCCCAATAGCAATCTGATTCCAACCATAGCTATTCTAATAAGTTCAACTACTAAAATCTCTGGGGCACAAAAAGATAAACTGAGCCATGTGTAATAGAGCACACCTATAATCCTAGCCCTGGGGAGGCTGAAACAGGAGGATTGACACAAATTCAAGACCAGCCTGGGCTACCTGTTGTTGTTAGGTTCTGTCGAAGTGAGACCCTATCTCTAAACAAGAAAAAAGAGTGAGAGAGAGAGAGAGCAGTAAACAATGAGAAAATATATCACTTAGGACACCATAGACTCTTCCAGTTCTGTAAACACAGGTTAATCTAACACTGGAAATGTCTCTCCCAAAAAGCCACAATGCAAGTCAGTTTTTCTCTAGTAGAGCTGTCTCATCCCACCAATGCATATGTTATTTCTTCCCCCATTCTCTTTCCACCCACCCTGTCCTTGCTTCAGCAGGAAGAGTGACAACAGTACCATTGAAAGAGGTCAGGACAACAGAGCAGTGGCCATGCACCAGGATCTCCAGGGTTATTAATGATCCGTCAGGCCCAATCCTCAGTGTCTGGAGCCTTGGGACCCACATTTGTGATTACCCCCAATGTGCTGTAGCATAAGGAAACACAAGTGATACCATTCCTAAACACTGGAATTTTAAAACTTACATAAAGTTTGTATTAATGGGAACTGGAAGTCACTGTCACGTGGTTAAGCTGAAGAACTTCAACAAAAGTGCAGCTTTCAGGGGTATGGGCTGGATTAGAAGATCAGACCAGGGAGGATAAGACACCCAGAGGCTAGCAAGCATAGGAGGTCATTGCCACCTGGGCTATTCCCAGAAGACAATGAGAGGGAACAGTGGAGAGGAGAGGCCACCCTGGGGGGTGTACACCTGGATGGGGAGCAGAAACCCTGGAATCTCTCTCGTCTTGCTTTGTTGTGCCACCCACTGGCTGAACTCAGATGGGAAGCTGCCCATGAGGAGCCTGGCAGAAGTACACTGCGAGGTACAGCATTTTACAGTGCAAAGAATAGATCTTGAGCAGCATAAAGCTGGTATTCCTGGATCTTCACCCTGGGCCTGCCACGTCATAGGGCACAAGAAATGTTTGTTGCAGAAACCAAAGTACCCCGTTAGGAGAGAACTAGTAAGATTTGAGCTACCAGCAATGAAGATTCCATTTGTTAGGAAGAAAGAGGAGTACAGGAAAGTGAGAAAGAGCTTCGTCTCCCACTGCTTCTGAGCTCAGGATTTTTCCCTTGGGGGTCCCTGCTTCTCTGACCAGCCGCACAGAAGCTCAGGGGCTGTGGGGCTGGACTCAGGTAAGGAAAGCCACCTGTGGCACCAGCCTCCCAGGCTGAGGCATCAGGGGAGGAGGATATAAGACTTAGGCTAGAGAAGTGGCTAGAAATAGCTAAGAGCAACTGAGGAAAGGGGAGATGGGAAACTGGAGAATTAACAACACAGAAATATGAAATAAAAATGAGGCAAGAGTTTTAATCTCCACACTTGTGGCCAAGGTTTGAAGCCATTTTTCAGGTAATAAATTGTTTTTAACTTAGTAGCTAATGGGAAATATTTGCTTAGCCAAAAATAACTTGAAAGGCTGCGATAACTGGCTGTATCATTCAACCATTCATATATACTTACAGAGAGCCCTCTGTGTTTTCTAAGTGCCAACTCATAGCAACCCTGTGTACAACAAAACAAAACTCTACCCGACACTGTCCCCTGCACGCAATCTTTTTTATGTTTGAGTCCAATGTTGTAGGCACTGTCTTTGTTCTCATTTTGAGTCATGCCACATCAGCAAATGGAGATCCCAGGAGCTTTACTCCATTCTCACCATGAAAGTCTATTCTACTGTGAGAAGGCAACTCTTTCCCAGTCATCTTTTCAATACCTCCCAGCATGGGGGCCTCATTCTCCAGCACTGTATTTGACAGTGCTTCTCTGCTATCTTTAGTTTTCAATGGCTAATTGTTTCAGGGCCTGCAGCTGTAGCCCTGTGGCATCCGATCCCGTCAGATCTCCGAAGCTAAGCAGGGTCGGGCCTGGTTAGTACCTGGATGGGAGACCCCCTGGGAACACCAGAAGCTGTAGGCTTGGGAGAAGGACCTGGCAACCCCCTCCCAAAAATCAATCCGCCATTGAAAACCCTATGAACAGCAGAGAAGCACTGACAATAGTGTTTCCCCTGTTGTACAGAGGGTCGCTATGAGTCGGATACCGACTCGACGGCACCTAACAACAAACAACAACAATTGTTTCAGGAGTGGGCTGCTGGGTCCTTCTCCCTACTCTGTCTTAGTCTGGAAGCTCAGCTGAAACCTGTCCACCATGGGTGACCCTGCTGTTATCTCAAATACTGGTGGCATAGTTTTCAGCATCACAGCAACATGCAAGTCCCCACAACATGACAAGCTGACAGACACAGCCCTCTAGGTCCCAGGAATTGTTATAGAGACTAAAGAAAGAATGATCAGTAAGACAGATGTGTTTCCTCCTGTCATGAAACTTATAATCTAGTAAGGCAAAGAAAGGAAAATAAACAAGAAACTGCACATCAGATGTTATCAGTGAAATGCAAATTAAAGCAATACCACCACACATGGAAGAATGGCCAAAATTCTGAATACCAACATCACCAAATGCTGGCGATGATGTGGAACAACTGGAACTTTCCTTCATAGCTGGTAGGACTGCAAAATGGTGCAGACACTTTGGAAGACAGTTTGGTAGTTTCTTATAAAATGAAAATACTCTTTCCAAAAATCAAGTTTCTCTGTGAACCAAAAACTTTTTAAAGAACAAAGTCTATTAAAGAAAAAAAGAGGAGGATTAGTTTGCAATGGCTGCCATCCCCCACGTGTCTGTCAGCTTATTGTGCTGTGGGGGCTTGCATGTTGCTGTGATGTTGAAAGCTATAAGACCCATGGGGGACAGGTTTCAGCTGAGCTTCCAGACCAAGACTGACTAGGGAGAAGGACCTGGTAGCCCACTCTCAAAATAATTAGCCACTGAAAACCCTATGAAAAGCAGAGAAACACATCAAATATAGTGCCAGAAAATGAACTCCCCGCTGGGGAAGAGTTGACTCCTCAAAGTAGAATTGACTTTAATGATGAAAATGGAGTAAAACCCCTGGGACTTCCATTCACTGATGTGGCATGACTCAAAATGAGAACAATCATAGTGGCTGCAACAATGGGCTCAAACAAAAAAGATTGTGAGCATGGCACAGTGTTGGGTAGTGTTTTGTTCTGTTGTACATAGGGTCACTATGAGTCAGATCCCACTGGACAGCACCGACAACAATAATGACAGCCATAAAAATACCTTAGACTAGGTGACTTAAAACTGGTAAAAAATAAATTCAACAGAAATTTATTTTGCCCAAGTTTTGGGAGGCTAGAAGTCCAAGATCAAGATGTTTTCAGAGTTGATTTCTTCTGAGGCCTACTTCTTTTTTTTCATTACACAGAGGTTTGAATCCAGGCCTCACACACATACTTTGCATGTTCTGTACCACTGAGATGCACCTCCAGCCCATTGTTTATTTTCTTTTTGAGTCAAGGTCTTATTAAGTTACGTGGTTGCCACTGGTCTTCTGAGGCCTCTCTTATTGGCTTACAGATGGCCTCCTGCTCCCCTGTGTCTCCGTCTACATATGCATCTGGGTCCTGATCTCTTCTTACAAGGACACCAGTCATACTGGACTAGAAGCCCCCACATATGACCTTATTTTACCTCAATAACCTCTTTAAAAGCTCTATTCCCAATATTGTCACATCCTAAGGAAGTGAGGGGTCTGTATTTCAACATGAATTTTGGGGGACACAACTTAGCCCTTAATGCAAGGTCTTTTCACACAGTGACAGAGGAAAAACGTAATTAAAAAAAAAAAAAAAAAGGTGATTTCATGGTTACTTCAGCCTACATGGTCACAGACAACTGATGGATACGTAACTTGAGCTAAGACTTGTTGGACCTTAGGAAGGAGAGGTCCAGGCCATGGAAACCAGAAACCCAAAGCCTCTGAAGTGTGATATGTTTCTAAATTCAAGGAATGGCAAGAAGGCCAATGTGGATGGAGGATAATACACAATGGAGAGAGTATAGGTGATGAAAGTGGAAAATTAGGGGGGATATTTCATATAGGGCCTGTATGCCATGGTAAGAAGGATGAGCATTGGGGTTAGAGTAATGGGAAAACTTTTAAAGTTTTGAGACAGAGAATAGCATGGTCTGATCAGTTATCATCTTTAATAAGAGAACATGAGTTAAACAATACCTGTCCTAACCCACCAGAAAAATCCCAGAGTGGCAGTGGTGCCAGCAAATGTATGGTGGGCAGCAAGGACCAGACATGGTGAGGGCACAGAGCCACGGAGGAAATAAAGGACTAAGCATTATTGCAAATTTAATTGACAGGTAACGAAGAAAGTCCTGATGAATGATAGGTGGAAGGTTTTGCTTCAAGGACGTTGAGATCTGGGGCAGGAAAAGCCTCCAGATCCCTTCAAGGAAAACGAACTGAACAATATGAGAGACTGGCAATTGTCCGCCAGATGAGAACCTTAGGGAGGAGGGCACATTTCCCGACTGAAGGTAGTTGTTTTTAATTGTTGTTGCTGTTGTTAGCATCTTTCTTTGTGAACTTCAGAGGTACATAGCAGACTGAATGGAAGGAGGAGAGCAATATCCACAGCATCTCTCTTGAGGATTTAGATGGGAACTTACACCATTGGCTCTCCTGAGCTTCCAGCTCACCAGTTACATATCTTGGAACTTCTTGGCCTCCATCACTTTGGTGTGAACTAATTCCATATATATATACATATATATATATATACACATATATAAATATATATAATATATATATATACACACATACACACATATACATATATGTATGTATATACATACATGTATATATATAAAACTTTGGTATGATATATACATTTATACATATTTGCATATGGTGTTTTAATTTGCATATGGTGTGTACATTATGTATGTCTGATTTTGATATGAGCCAATTCCTCATATATATATATGTATGCTAGGGTTAAGCGCAGTTACTAGAGTGCTGCTGCTCTGTGTTCTGAGGCCCTGGGTTTGATCCCCAGCACCATACAAATGGGAGAAGCACCTTACAGCCCACTCCTAAAACAATCCCAACACAATCAGCCATTGAAAACCCTATGTATAGCAGAGAAATACTGACACAGTGCTTGGCATGGCACAGTGTCAGGGAGAATTTCGTTCTGTTATACACAGAGTTATTATGAGTCAGACTTGACTTGACTCAATGATACATAACAAGAACAGCAATATATATATAGCCAGCCAAAGATGACAATCCTTGCTGTTTCTGGACTTCATAACTGCTGGCATGCAAATGAGCCTACCCCATTCAGCATCATATCATCCAGCACAGGAAGGTAGGATGAAAAAGCACTATATCACTCAGGACTTTCCTGTTATGTGTCAGCCATCAGATCCTAGTAGGTCAAAACTATCTCAACTGAGCCATCCCTAAAAGGTTGATTCTGGTTTTTCACAGTAGTTATGCTCTATAAAGTCATTGCCAACACTGACTTGTGAATACTGAGCCATTATTCTAGGAAACATACAAGGTTAGATCCCTGTGAAGTGCTGTCACATATCTTCATCAACCAAGCAGTATGTAACCTTGTTTTATATGTGTTTCTGTTTTCAAACACCATATAAATAGATAGAGACATAGGTATACACTGTATACTGTATATGTAGTATGTATACATTGAAGACAAAGGTGAAGACAAAGCCTGACTCATGCCATGGTATTTTCAGTTGCATCATATGTTTGTGAAAGCTGGACCGTGAATAAGGGAGACAGGAAAAGAATTGATGCTTTTGAATTATGGTGCTGGAGATGGGCATTGGGTATACCATGGATTGTCAAAAGAACCAACAGATCCATCCAAGAAGAAGTACAACCAGAGTGTTTCTTGGAAGCAAGGATGTCTAAACTGCATCTTATCTATTTTGAACATGTTATCAGGAGGTCCACTCCCTGGAGAAGAACATCATGTCTAGGAAGAAAAGAAGGAAGATCCTCAGCTAGATGAATTGAAACAGTGGTGCTACAATGGGCTTAAATATAAAAAAGATTATATTAATGGCACAGTGTTGAGTAGTGTTTTGTTCTTTTGTACAAAAAGTTGCTATGAGTTAGATTTGATGGCACCAACAACAATAACATATTACAGTACATACACTATATATACACACACACATATTATACAATGTATTATATGTATACACATACACACACACATATAGCTGGCTCATCAACATCAACATCAAATCCACAGACACTATAATTCATGCTTGAAGAAACTTTTTTATTTTCTCTATAAGGCTTATATCACAGACTTCTCTAGCACCACACTTGGAGGCCATTTTAAACAGTAAAATCACACACACACACACACACAAACGCAAAAGCACAAAGATGCAAAGGAGATGGAACTAAGACTGTTAAAAGGATACTTACTTACAGTACGAGAGCTGGAACAAGAAGACAGTGTCACCTTGTGCAGGATAATCTGGGAATGTGCACGTTGGGTAATGCTAAATTTTCACAAACCTACAGACCTGTCCATTGGATGACTAACGTGCTGCTTAGTAGTCAAGGTTTTCCAGAGAAATGTTGTCATTGCTGTTGTTAGGTGCTGTCAAGTTGTGTCCAATTCATAGCAACCCTCATAGGGTATTCACTGGCTGATTTTTTTGGGGGAGTGGATTGCTATGTCCTTTTCCCATTTTTGTGGTACTGAGGATTGAACCCAGGTCCTCAGAAAGTGCAGAGCAGCAGTCTACTAACTGAGCTAAATACCAGCCCTTCTAGAGAAATAGAACCAACAAATTGGATATATATATATGTATATATGTATATATACATATATATACATATATATATACATATATATATGTATATATATATATATACATGCCTGCAGCGGTAGCCCTGTGGTGTCCGATCCCATCAGATCTTGGAAGCTAAGCAGGGTCAGGCATGGTTAGTACCTGGATGGGAGACCGCCTGGGAACACCAGATGTTGTAGGCTTGGGAGAAGGACCTGGCAACCCCCTCCCAAAAATTAATCCGCCATTGAAAACCCTATGAACAGCAGAGAAGCACTGACAGTAGTGTTTCCCCTGTTGTACAGTAGTGTTTCCCCTGTTGTACATATATATATATACATGTATATGCATATTTATATGTATATGTGTATGTGTGTGCATGTATGAGATATTGGCTCACACCAAAGTTATGGAGGCTAAGAAGCTCCAAGATGTGTAGCTGGTAAGCTGGAAATTTAGGGGAGCCAATGATAAAAGCTCCCACCTAAGTTGGATTCCAAAGGCAGAAGAAGACCAATGTACCAGTTCAAAGACAGGCAGAGAGAGATCAACTTTTCGTTTTCTTGGGCTTTTTGTTCTATTTAGGCCTTGGATAAGTGGAATGAGGCCCATCCACGTTGTAAAAGACATCTGCTTAACACAGTCTACTGACTCAAGTATTAATCTCTTTCAGAAACACCCTCAGACACACCCATATTAGTTAAGCAAATACCTGGTTACCCCATGGTCCAGTCAAGTTGACATGAAATTAATCATCACATACTGCAACATTGACTTTGGATTACAAAGGGATTTTAATGAGTAGGTGAGTTCACAAATACAGAACCCATCGATAATAGGGAGCAGCTATATCATCATCCATTAGTGGTATGTTGTAGTTGGATCATACCAGCTTGAATGAACTGACTATCAAATTTTCTGAAATGTGCAATGTGTTTATTAAATAGCCATTATTAAAAACATATAAATTTACTAATTAAAATTATATTTTGAAATATATGAAATATTCAAGAACATTGCTTGCTAATGAGTTTTCTATATTTTAATATTATCTGTGCTTTGCGGGTTATTTACAGCGATTGTATCTGTATGATGGAATTACCATATAATGGGTGTCACTGTGTATTTCTTCCCACGTGTTCTTCAATGGCATTACATTGTTAGCTTATAACCAGCTGTGTTAGAAAGACTTACTCTGTGGAAACTGGTAAAAGCTGCAAGTCACACTTTCTTTCCTGCTTTCATTCTTTGCCTCCTTCCTTATCGATTTGTGATGAGCCAGTTGTTAAACATTTACCAGCACACTCATAACCTATATATGCAGAAGCTGTGTCTCCCAGTTAAATAACTTATTCCCTATCAAACAGCTAGCAAGCAGCAGAGATGAGATTTGATCCAAGACCTGAGTGGTTTCAAAGTTTATGCATACTACTCCTGACACCTTGCACTGCTTTCGAAGTTTATGTTTGTTCTTGACTCTGAGATTTCTACTGCATTTGAATTCTCCACTGGATTTTTTCTTATCTACCTCCTTTAGTTTTCCCTTACAGATCTCTTATTGTTGCCCTCTGTAGTTTTTATTTTCCTTCTTTTCAATATTATATTCTTTAGTGTTCTCAACTATGGGGGAAGCCCTTCTTGGGAAAGATAATAAATTCAACATATAAAAGATTAAACTCAGTTTTTTAAAGTTTCCAGCATCACTCCAATTCATAAGGCACACATCCCCATCCCTGACTAAACCTAGGAATCAACATGGACAAATATATATCCCAGAACACAGTTCAAAAGGAACCAATCCAAGCAGTTCGATAATCTGATGCATTACAGAAAAGAAGGATGGAAGATATCTAGGTAGTATAACTATTTGTTTAAGGATCTGTTTAAGAAAGGGCTGAAAATCTCACAGGGAAATACTCCTACAGATCAGCTGTAGGTGAGAGATGCAGTGCTGCAGAGTGATAAAGTTATAGGAAATGGCAGTTTGAATCATAGTAGGTAATTTGATTCTCCAGGACTAAATGCTTGGCTTCTGCTAGTTTTCCTGACCCGGGATACTAGTAACTAGCCTGGTAAGCCATCAAGAAAAATAGCATGCAGAATGTCAGATCAGTTGGAGCTATTTCACCAAAGATAGGCTCAAAAGGGTCCCTATAGATTTTAGGAGTAATGAGTGTTATTTTTCTCTCAGTTGAGGGTACTAGATGGTATGTAACCTAGAGCCCTGATGTGACATATCTTCAGGGCCCTGGTATACTGTATTTCCAGGACTACATTATCTTAGTTGTATCATTTACAAGTCATTTCTGAGGATGTAGAAAATAGTTTATACTTTGCCAGCCAAAAACACTCAGAGCCACTCCTCATTTTATGCGATATTAGGTATATCAAAAGTAAGCTGACACATGCATTGAGCACCCATTCCACATGAGACCTGGCGTGGGGTATAGAGCAGCCAAAGGCAAAGCTGCTGCCTTGGAGGAAGTCTCAATCTAATTAGGGAGTCAAGGCACACACTGTAGTTATTTTCATGGGCCAAGATAGCTCTGAAAGAAATAACATTTTATTGTACAGATGGAACTAAATGATAAAGATAAATGGCTTTTGAAAATAGTAATTAGCCTGCAGATGTAAGACATTACTATTATCATCCTATCAAATATATGTCCAGAAATGTTCAGAGAGAGAAGTTGCTTTAGAATCAGATAAGGAAACGTTTCAAGGAGAAAGCCAGGAAGAATGCGTAGGGTTTAACTTGATTCCAAGTGGAATAAGGAAGGGCAGTTGACACAAAGGCTGCAGTGTGATACAGGGAATAAGTCCCTTAACATCCTCCGGGCCCCTCAGCTGCTACTCACCTGGCCCTCACCTGCCACTCCATCCTCATCCCTCCTCGTTTGCTGCCTCTATCACACTCCCAACCCTGCCATCTCACAATGAGCTATGGATCACATCTCCCACACTGTGACCTGCCTCAAAAACCTTTCTCCTCTTCTTCCAGCAGCTCGTATTTTGCCTTCAGGATTATCTAATGTGTCATCTTCTCATGAAGTAATTAATCTGTTGGAATTTTGTGCTTTTCCTAGAGAAGAAAATATACAACCACTTAACTCCATCAGAATGCTTATCACTGCCTACTGATTTCATCTTGGGGGCAAAGACCTTACCTTTTCTACCTGGATCCTCAGCAGCAGCCACAAGGTCCACTCTATAGTAGGTGCTTAATAAATGATTAAAGAATAAAGGTATGTATTTCCAGAAATAGGAGCTTTAGAGAAGAAAACTCAGTTTTAGAAAAAACAGAATGAGCTGATTTTTATAGTTTGAATTTAAGCTGATAACAGCCCATTCATGTGGAAATGTCAATCAAAAATTGGAAATATAAGACAAAAACTAGGAGCTATTATTATTTCCACTTTCTTTCTCAGATAAAGAAACTGAAGCACAAAAGGGTAAGAAACTTGCCAATGGTCTACCAGAAGAGAGGTGATTACAAATAACGCAGTCCAAACTTGGAGTCATTTCAGTGTTGCAGAACCTTGAGAAATGCCCAGGATTAGGAGATGAGAGGAACAGGAGAAACCAGTAAAGAAAACAATGAGAAAGATAGAGGGACCAGGGTAGATCTCAGTGGTAGAGTGCTTTCCTGGCATGCAAAAGGCCCTGGGTTCCATCCCTAGCACCACAGACAAAGATAGAAAACTGATGTTAATCATGATAATGACTTTCCTTTCTTTCTCTTTCCCTTCTTTTCTCTTCCAGAACTGTTCAGTCTCAAAGCCTCAGAGGGGACAGAACAGAGTCTAGGTCTATGCCAGATGAGGGAGTCATAATGGCCCATAGTGAGGTGCTAAGGACAAAATGTGGGTACGGAGGTGTCTGTACAGTAAGACAACATGGCATGAAGAATGAGGGTGTAAGTCGGATGAAGAGGGTACCCACATAATGTATGAAGAGAATCACATGATATCAGAGCTCAAGCCAGATAGTGAGGCCATCTCTTCAAGGAGAAGTCAGAGCCTGTAAAGTTTGGGTGTCAGCAGTGGGAGATTGGTTTGATACAGGAGAATTAATTAAATACATGAATATATTAAGGATAACAGAGGGTGAATTCTCACCTCGGGAAAAGGGAGTTACATTTATAGAGGAGGAGAAAACTGCATCAACTTAGTAATATTGGACTAAAATTATAGATATCCATGTATAGTTTTAATAGATGTCAAAATAAACAGGTATAGATAAATATCTGCATATATGTGTGAGCATGTAGTATATATATTCCCCCTCCACCTCAGAGCAACGAATCAGGGAGATGTAAGTAAATGCTCCTGAGCAGACCCAGTGCCCAAGCTCTTGTTTTCTAAATCCTCCTAGATCTTTTGTCCATTAAAAGGAACCAGGGCTCCTTGACAAAGAAACTGCGTCCAGAGCTGGGCTGGGAAAACAATTGGCTGAACGTGTAATAGTTATGGGCAAGAAAGCAAGGAAGTGCTCAAAGGATTGTTGTTTGTTGTTGGGTGCCTGTGTGCTGTTGAGTCAGTGTCCGACTTATAGCGACTCTACCTACAACAGGTGAAACATTATTGTCAGTGCTTCTCTGCTATTCATATGGTTTTCAATGGTGGATTGATTTTTGGGAGTGGGTTGCCAGATCCTTCTTCAAAGCTTTCAGTACCTGGTGTTCCCAGGCGGTCTCCCAATCAAATACTAACCAGGCCCGACCCTGCTTAGCTTCTGAGATCTGACGGGATCAGACTCCACAGTGGTACGGCTGCAGGCCAAAAAAGGATAGGAAAATGCTTTACGACATAAAACCAACCTGAAGGGGCTCTCACTGGCCAAATACAGAATATTTTGTGCATCACAATTAATAGTAATAATAGATTATAATGAATTAGATAAAATGTGAAAATATGAGTCCATATGATTGAGATTAATAAATTGGAAATCTGATGAAAAACAATACATTTGCTTAGTTTCAAGGTGTTTCTCAGCAAAATATTTGTTTAAAATGTACACTTATTTATTTAACTGAAAAGGTTAAATAGTAACTTTACAGTGAAGAAGGTTGGCAGATGGTATCTTAATCAAGTAAATACCATCAGGGATGGGAGAAATGGCACCATGAGTTGCTTGAATGGATGAAACAAGAACATAGCATTGCTTCTGTGGTATTCCTGACTTAATTTAACCATGACCAAACATCATAAAAACCCAAATTGTATGACGTTTTATGAAATAATTGACTGGTCATCTTTAATTTGTTTGTTTTTGGTGCTGGGAATCAAACTCAGGGCATTGCACATTTCTAGACAAGCTCTCTACATCTGAGCTACATCCCCAGCCCCAACAGGTAAACTTCAAATCAGTAAATGGCATGACAGCCAAGAAAAGACTAAAGAACCATGCCAGAGCAAAGGAGATTTAGAAAGCATGACAACAGACAGCAAGGCATGAACCTGAACAGGATCCTGTTGCTATGGAGAACATAAGTAGGACAATTTGTGGAACTGAGGATTAGATAGTGGTAATGAATCAGTTTTAATTTCCTGTCTTTGACAGTTGTATTGTAGTTTTGGAGGAGAACATCCTCATTTGTAGGAAATGTTATACTAAAATATTAGAGGATGACAAAGTATTAGGTTGGTAATTTAGGAAAAAAGAAAAACTTCTTTGTATTGAACCTGCAATTCATCTACCCATGATCCGTAACTTTGAAATTATCTTTTAGTCAATATATTGATAGTTTTCAAGACCCTATTAATGTTCCCAAGTGAATTGCAGATATTTAGAGGCATTAATGTGTACTTTTAAAAATGAGAATGCCATCTGTAAATTCTAAGAGCAGTAGAGTGATACAAAATGCCTAAAGCTATCAAAGGAAAATGTAGTGAAAAATAAAATGCATTAATTAAAACTTCTTGAAAATTCTAAATTGTTTAATGAATAGAGTCATCATGTTAATTTTTGAAAGTTTTAAAATAAGAATTATTATAAATTTAGTCTTTTATATGATCATATGTTGTTGTTGTTGTTGTTGTTAGGTGCCGTCAAGTCGGTATCCGACTCATAGCGGCCCTCTGTACAACAGGGGAAACACTATTGTCAGTGCTTCTCTGCTGTTCATAGGGTTTTCAATGGCAGATTAATTTTTGGGAGGGGATTGCCAGGTCCTTCTCCCAAGCCTACAGCATCTGGTGTTCCCAGGCGGTCTCCCATCCAGGTACTAACCAGGCCTGACCCTGCTTACCTTCCGAGATCTGACGGGATCGGATGCCACAGGGCTACCGCTGCAGGCATATGCTCATATAGATAATCTATAATCATATCTTGATTTCTTCTGCAAAAGAATAAAGTGGCAGTGACAATAATAATAACAACCGGTGGTTATTGAATACTTGTTACACATACTGTGTTATAAGGTATAGGAAATTGAAACTCAAAGAGGTTAAGAAATCATTTCCCAAATTAGCATACTAATGTATAATGAGGCCAACTTTTGATCTCAGCACTCAAGAGGCTGAAGTAGGAGGATCTCAATTTGAGGGCCAACCTGGTCTACATAGCAAAAGCCTGTCACAAATAAAAATAAAATAAAATGTAAGTATAAATATCACAAAGGTACCTAAAATCCTGGATGAAAAGACTCTTATATGGCTAAAGTTACCTTTGCATTCAAGTTAAAACATGGCAACCAAATCTTCCTGTGATATGGCCTCTCTTTATCTCCTCAGCCTCATCAACCTTAAGATCCCTTACAAACTGTATGCTCAAGCCTTTCTTGAGAGATTCATAATTTTCTGGAGACACTAGCATATAAAAACACAATCAATATGTACATTTCAAGCACTAGCAAGTAGCACCATTTCTTACCAGCACTTTTTATCATTCTCCTCTTCCTCAGCCAAGCTCTTTGAAATTCCCATTACATTTCTATAAAGACCTTTTCTGCGTAATCTGTCATAATGTGATATAATCTTCTTTCATCAAACTGCATTTCTTTAAAGATAGATTTGAGCTTGTTCTCTATTTCCCTCATAAAATCTAGAACACATGATGCTTCCCAAGAGGTTATTGAATGAGTGAGTGAATGAACGAATCCACGTCAATGAATTACTACTTGTGTAAAATGCTACAAAGAGGCAAATTGAAAGACATGGTGATTTTCAAAAGAGTTGTAAGAGAAGCTGAGTAATAAGTTAAATGGTTTGAGTAAAGAGACAACAGGAAAAGATTTTTTAACAAGAGCACAAAGGGCTATTTGAATCTGGCATCAGATCCCATCAGATCTAGGAAGCTAAGCATGGTCCAGCCTGGTTAATAGTTGGACGAGAGACTACCTGGGAACACCAGGTACTGTAGGCCTAGAAGAAGGACCTAGTAGCCTACTCCCAAAACAAGCAGCCATCAAAAGCCCTATGAATAGCAGAGAAGCACTGACATAATGCCAGGCATGGCACAATGTCAAGGAATGTTTCATTCTGTTGTATATAGAGTCAATATGAATCACACCTGACTCCAAGGCACCTAACAACAAACAACAAAGGAGGGCCAAAGTGGAAAAGAGAAATATATCCTGTGGGTGATACCTTATTTACATATGCAAAAATGTCACTCATAATTGTCCCTGAAGACCAACACAGCCCTGGACTAGACATTCCTGCTCTATAATACATACCACAGATGAGCTTAGAAAAATGTAAGTAATGACACATTAATATTAACATAGGTGGCCAAATGCAGAAAAAATGTGATCTGGGCAAACCTGCATTTGTAAAATGTCCTTGTTCTTATGCTTTTCTTTTGGAAGTCAAAGTCATAGATCACAGCTATAGGATGTCTTGAATGTTAATTAGTTGTCCATTAGTCTTCATTTCCTAGGGCTTATTGGGGAAAAGTAAATTAACTCTAATTTGTTTTATGCAAATTAATCTATTTGATTTCATCTTTTTTCTCCATTAACACCTGGAGTTTTGAAATTAATATGAAACTTGGGCATGCATAATGAATATTAAACCATAGCACAGTGAATACAAGGCTGATGTGTATGTGTGTGCGTGTGTGTATATATATGTGTGTGTGTGTGTATATATATATATATATGTATGTATGTATATATGGTAAGTTAATTATAATCAGTTGGGCTCAAATTTAAACATTAGGTAATTTTTATGAAGTGGTAGGAGATGCAAAGCTCATTTTGTACAATTGAAAAAACCACAATGTAATTAGAGCAAACAGAGCATAAAAGTTACCTTAGATGCTACAAATTAGGCTGGCTATTGACAATAATCATATAGTGTATGTCCCATGGCTTCCACTACAGTTTAAAATACTCATTTGTACTTCCACATTGAATAGATATTTTTTTCCATGTTGAGGTTTTGGGCAAAGATGTTTTTCTTTTTGTTTATTTGATTTTTAGTATATGCATTCAGGCAAGGCCCCAGAAATGCTTCTTCCAGCCTTAGAAAGATATGGAAATTAAAGAAACTAATCACTGCAGCATCCACAGACTAAAAATAAAAAGTAATTTAATCAGAATGAAATTGTTTCTATACTTCCCTCTGAGGGCAGCCGGTGGAAGCAATGTCATGAATGGTATGCACAGTCTGCAGCTCTTTCGTGTCTGAAAAGGCAGCAGAGAACAGTTTTGCTCCTGTGTCAGCTCAAACAAGTCAAGGACTAGACTGCATCCAGAATTCAGAAGGGAGAGGAGGATTGGGAGGACATGTCAAGACATGTCATCCATGTTTCGACTAGTCCTGGGAGGAAAATGTTTTTGGAGATGTGGTCCAGGCACAGCCAGCTGCCCTGCTGGACACAGCAGTCTGGCTCAGTGTCCCTGCTCACTCTGTCACCAGTAATAGCAAGCCCATGGCCCCAGTGACCCCTGGCTGCTGTCCCTGTACATTCATTGGTGTGACTATAGCAAAAATTCTTAGTTGTTCTAGGCCAAGTTTTCAGAAGCCAGCTCATTTTAGACAAGCTGTCCCAAACAGATTCTTAACATTAGGGCACTCTTTGATTTTATTTTTGTTCTCAAGACTCTCTTTCCCTTATTTGTTTATATCTTTTTAACCAACAGATCTCCAAGAAATTTCCCTGAGTGGCCTCTTGGGATTCTGGCTGAGTCCTTGATTTCCTGCTAGTCAAGGTCATTTTTAATCAATGTCAGAGCTTCCCAAGGGCATTTGAACCTTTTTCCCTTTTAGAGTTCCTGCCCAGAAGGTCACACTTATCTTCCCTCTCAGGGTTTTGAACTCTGCTTCCGGATACCTAAGGATACAGACCTTCCCATAAGCAACATTCCATGCTTTGTCAATGAAGAGGAACTAGCTAATGAGGTCACTCTCTCAGTGTTTAACTCAGTCAAATAAAAGCAATTATTTATTGAACATTTAGTTTGCTCCAGGAACTTGGGTATGAGGATCTCATTGAGTAATGTGGCAGGCAGACCATTAAACTCATACTTTTAACACAATGGGATAAATAAACCATGAGAGGTGTGGGCAATGAATAGCAATAACAAGAGTCTACTCTGTCTGGGGAAAGTGACAGACACTGGACTCTGCAGATAAATAAAAGTCAACTAGGCCAAAATGAAGAGAGAAGGACCTCCCAGGTTTACAGGAAAAGCACCTGTAAAACCCTGGAGATGTGAAATACCAGGGGACGTTGTCACCACTTCATCTCCCAGCACTTTATTTTTAAAAGTTAAAGTAGAGCCAGATGCGGTGGTGCATACCAGTAATCCCAGGAACTCAGGAAAGCAGAGGAGGCAGGAGGCAGGAGGATCCATGGTAAGTTAGAGGCCAGAGGCAGCCTGCATAATTTAGGGAGATCCAGTCTCAAGATAACAAAAAAATGGGAGAGGGAGTTAGGGTACAGTTCAGTGGTAGAGCACTTACAAAGTATGCCTGAGGCCCTGGGTTCAACCCCCTAATCCCGAAAAAACAAAGTTAAAGTGGTATAATTATCATCTTTTTAAAAAACATTTTTTACTTTATTAGTTTATTTATTAGTTTTATTTATTAGTTTCCAAAGCAATACATGTGCTGGGGTTTAGCTCAATTGGTAGAGTGCTGCTCTGTGGTCTCTGAGCCACACAACAGTAACAAAAGCAATATATAGTTGTTTCAAATATTAAAATTATACAGAAATGTATGACCTAGAAAGTTAGAATCCTCCATAATCCTAACCTTCAGGCATATACTGTAGTCTGTCTGGTATATATGTAGCTAGATTGCTTTTTCTTGCCTAAGTACCAAACTGGAATACTTATTCTTTTACAACCCCTTTCTAAATCAGTACATAAAATTAAATGTTTCACATTCATCTTTTGAATGTTTGGTATCCCATTATTGCAATTCATTGGCACTATAGCACAATAATTAAACAAGGATGTACTGGAGTCAAATGAATCCAGCAATCCCACTTATTTTGTGATCACGAGGAAGTCAGTCTCCCTTTGTGTATTGTAAGGATCAAAATAATACATATCTACATCAAATGATCACCGTGATTATTTAAAACTAATATTTATAAAGCACTTAGAATAGTGCATGATGCATAATGAGTCCTCTAAACGTGAGCTCATATTACCATGATGTATTTGACCAGGTCCCTGTTGATGGTGTTTATGCTATTTTCAATTTTTTGCATGCTTTTGCTACTAAAGAAACTTCTAGGGTAAGTTTTGAATTGTCTTTAGCCTCAATGACATTTGGGCTCCTGTTTCTTACTAACTTACCAACTTACCAACACCCAAGTAACTACCTTACTAACTTACCAATGCCCAGCATTGGTTTTATGATAAGTAATGTCATCCTCAAGAACAAGTTTAATGCATTAGACACAAATGATAGAAAACTAGACGAGTTCTGGCATGATATCAAAGACATCATTGTCAAGGAAAGCAAAAGGTTATTAAAAAGACAGGAAAAGAAGGAAAAAAAAACAAATCACATACCAAAAGAGACTCTGAAACTTGCCCTTGAACTTCAAACAGCTAAAGTACAAGGAAAATATGATGAAGTTAAAGAACTAAACAGATTTCAAAGGGCAGCTCAAGAAGACAAAATCAAATATTATAATGACACGTGCAAAAAGCTGGAGATTGAAAACCAAAAGTATAGAACACGCTGTTTTTCTCAAGCTAAAGGAATTGGAAAAAATATTCAAGCCTCTAGTAGAAATAGTAAAGGATTCTACAGGGAAAATATTAAATGACACAGGAAACATCAAAAGACAATGGAAAGAATATGCAGAGTCATTATACCAAAAAGAATTGGTGGATGCCCAACCATTTCAAGAGATTGCATATGATTGGGAACCAATGGTACTGAATTGGTGAAACATAAGGCTCCAGGAATTAATGGAATACCAATAGAGATGTTTCAACAAACATGCAGTACTGGACATGCTAACTTGATTATGCCAAGAGATTTGGAAAACAGCTACCTGGCCACCTGACTGGAAGAGATCTATATTTATGCCTATTCCCAAGAAAGGAGATCCAGCTGAACGTGGAAACTATGGAACAATATCATTAATTTCACACACAAGCAAAATTTTGCTAAAGATCATTCAATAGTGACTGTAGTAGTATATAGACAAGGAACTGCAGGAAAATAAAGTTGGATTCAGAAAAGGGCATGGAAGCAGAGATCATTGCTGATGTCGGATGAATATTAGCTGAAAGCAGAGAGTACCAGAAAGATATCTATGTTTTAGCAACTATGCAAAGGCGTTTTTCTGTGTGTTGTTGTTAACACTGTGAAGAATGGGAATACCAGAGCACTTAATTGTATTCATGAGGAATCTGTACATGGACCAGGAGGCAGTCATTAGAACAGAACAAGGAAACACTGCCTGTTTTAAAGTTGAGAAAAGTAGGAGTCAGGGCTGTAGCCTTTCTCCATACCTCTTCAATCTCTATGCTGAGCAAATAATCTGAGAAGCTGGACTTTATGAAGAAGAACACGCCGTCATGATGGAAGAAGACTCATTAACAACCTGCATCATGCAGATGACACAACTCCGCTTGCTGAAAGTGAAGAGGATTTGAAACCTTTACTGATGAAGATAAAAGAACATAGCTTCAGTATGTATTGCACCTCAACATCAACAAAACAAAATCCTTATGACAAGGTCAGTAAACAACTTCATGATAAATGGAGAAAAGATTGAAGTTGTCTGAGATTTTGCTGTACTTGGTTCCATAATCAACACCCATGGAAACAGCATCAAGAAATCAAAAGACACATTGCATTGGGAAAAGCTGTTGCATGCAAAAGACCTCTTTAAAGTGCTGAAAAGTAAAGCTATCACATTGAAGACAAAGGTGCACCTGACTCATGCCATGGTATGTTCAGCTGCATCATATGGTTGTGAACGCAGGACATTGAATAAGGGAGACAGGAGAATTGATGCTTTTGAATTATGGTGCTGGAGATGAATATTGAAATTACTATGGACTGCCAAAAGAATGAACAGTTTTGTCCTAGAAGGAGGGCAACCAAAGTGCTCCTTGGAAGCAAGGATGGCTAGACTGTCTTATGTGTTTTGGACACATAGTCAAGAGAGACCAATGTCTGGAGAAGGGCATGATGTTTGGGAGAGTGGTGAGTCAACAACAAAAAAAGGAAAACGTTCATCTTGATGGATTGACACAGTGTCTAAAACAATGAACTTAAATATAAATAAGACTGTGTCCTGTCACAGAATTGGGGAGTGTTTCCTTCTGTTGTACATAGGATTGCTATGAGTCAAGCCCGATGGGAAGGCACCTAACAACAACAATGTTGTCAATGTCCCTTAGGGGCAGCACACAGTGTGGTAGGTAGAGTTCGGTGGAGTAGCTTCCAGGTCAGGTTCAAAAGGACTCCATTGCAGGTTTTCTTTCTTCAGAGAGGCCATGTCAGGAAGGGGAGTGGTGAGCACAGACTGGAAATGAGGCAAGAAGATTAGGAGCTGAGAGCTCAAGCCTGGGCTGGGAAGAAGCCAGAGAAGGCGAGTGGGTCAGAATCATATAGCCTGAGATAGAGCCATGAGCAGATAACTTAAGAGGATCCTTGGGCACTAAATTCTTTAGAAAAAGAGAGTGGTGTATCTTCATGGTAGGCATAGCTCTTGTCAACCTGTGGCTACAAAAGAGCTTATGCATATGGTAATTCCAAAGCCACAGGGCTCTTCCCCTTTTGTTCACTCAACAACTCTACCTTGTACTCCCCCAATCTCCTTGGGCTGTTCTTGGTGTCAGGGTCATGGGGGAATCCTCAAGTGCCCCAGCACTCACTTATTCTTGCTGTCCTGCCCAGGCCTATTTGCCAAGGTGACTCACCAGCCTCTGCACCAGCTGCTGAGGACACCCTAGGAAGCAAGGCTCTGCCACTGCCTGCCCCAGCAAAGGGCCTCCACTGTGGTCTGTGGCAGGGTGTGTGTAGCCCAGCATGTGAGATGTGAAGGGAGACGGTCCTCTTCCAAATCTATGTCTAGAGCCTCTCATGAATTTAGCTCCTCTTATTTCTCTCCCTAATTCCAATTTCTGCTGCAGTTCAAAGCCTGTCTCCCCAGGCTGGGTAGAGGACATGAGAGGAAAACCAGAGAGAAGATACTCCCTCCTGTGCCTTTCAGCTTTACCTCTCTAGGCTCTCAAGAGCAAATATCAACCAGCCCTCATGATAGATTGAATATAACACCAATCCCAGTTCTTGGCCCCTGTCTGTATCTATGCTATTTGCAAGCAGACATTCAGCTCACATCAGCTCCACTCCCTTGAACCTGGACTGGCTTGTGGTGGCTTGGCGCAGCTGAATGTGGTTAACACTGTGGCATGTCAATTCCAAGTCTGCACTTCAGGAAACCTTGAGCTTTCCACCTACTCTCCTAGCAACCTGGCCATGACCTGGGAACAGCTGTTGTTAGGCTACTGGCTGATGGGAAATGGCCTCAGCCAATAGCCAGCCCTCAGCCAGATGTCTGCCTATTGGTGCCCAGCCTAGCCAAGATTGGCAACGCTGTGTTGATGGCCTGCTCTTGCATGAGTGAGCTCAGGGGAGAGAGAGCCAATAAACCAACAGCTAGATAGTAACACCCAAAGTTGTGAATAAATAAATCCCATGTCATTTGAAGCTACTGGCTTTTCTGTTGTTACACAACTTTATTGTGATAAAAGATAAATGATACTATTAGACGGTAATAGGCAGGAGGAGAGGGAATAGAGGGCTCTGTATCCAGTCAGGTCTGTGGTCCATGTGTCCCCGATAGATAATACCCTTACAAATAGCATACTTGCTAAACGGATGCAGAATTTATAGCACTCCTCACTTCTACATTCACCCAGAAAGGAAGATAAGACTGTGAGATATATATCACCCCCAGCAATTGAAAAGGACATTGTTTAGTTGATTGTGCTACCTTATTGACACTGATAGCTGCCTGGATTTCCATAACCTTTTGAAATGCCCACCTCTGAGCCCTAGTCCTTGAAGACACTGTGAATCCATTAACTCATTTCGGGCACAAGTCCCAGGGGTAAACATTTCTTTCCTTCTTCTGAAGGCTCAAACCCATTATAAATATCACACTCCACCTTAGCTCCAAGCAGCAGTAGCCCTTTACTACTAACTCCCTTCACATCTCAAAAGTGTTGCTGCCTTTATAATCTCTGTCTATATTCTGTATTTTTAATAAACTTATTCTATACACTATAATTTCTGTGTCTCATATAAATTCTTCTATGTGGAGAAACAGATAAACTGAGGTATCTGCTGCTGGGGAGGGGAGGTAATTTTTGCTGCTGGGAAAGGACCTGCCTGCTGCTGGCCTCCAGACTCATGCTCTGGACCTGCGTGCCCTTCTCCAGACCTCTTGCCCTGTCTCCCCACTAATATAAATCTTTTTCTGAATAAAAAACCAAATTCTAATCATCAATCTGGAGAGAGATACTGGAATAAGGCAGAGATATTCTGACTTAGCAGATGTCCAGAGGCAAAAGGAGAAGCTAGTTAGCGTCTGAGTAAGGTGGACATGAGGAGTTTGAGTTAGGGATGCCCAACCAGTCTGTAGTCTGCCCTCAAAGATCACAGTAAGCTTGATGTTAGGGCATTCCTTATGGAAACTGGCAAGCGAGGACAATCACCACATTTTGGACTGAGTTAGAACTCAGATAAAGAGCAACGGGAAAATTGGGGCAGGAATCACAGAGAAGACACTGAGCTTCCCTAGGACCCAGAACTCAGGATCTAGCCAAATTTGTGTAAAACTCTGAGGGTGGGGAAGCTCTCCAGTGGGAATATGAGTTACTTATTAACTTCAGTATAAAATGTGACTATACTTCTTTCTTTATACCAAGATGCCCTAATTCCAATTTTTTGATAGCTACTCAGTGTTGTAATGTCTAGTGATGATGTTCCTTTGGGAAAGAATCTTATTGGTATGTGAAGGGTGGTTCCTGACTAAAACCCCTCCTCTCTACTCTGGTTGAAAGGCAGATCATTTTCCCTCATTGTCCCCTCCTTCTTCTACATTATTTGTTGTTGTTGTTGTTGTGAGGTGCCATCGAGTCGGTTTCCGACTCATAGCGACACTCATAAGGTTTTCAATGGCTGACTGTTTCGGGATTGCCTTGGGAGTGGATTGCCAGGCCCTTCTCCCATTTTTGTGGTGCTGGGAATTGAACTTGGGACCTCAGAGACTGCAACGCAGCGCTCTACCCACTGAGCCATTAGGGGGACTTTATATGAAGCTTGGGGAATAGGCGCAGATGAATGAAAGATGAGCCAGCTGGCCAGGTGCAGGATGGATGCTTTTGAGCTCTGAAGTGTTTTACCAGACTGGGTGGGTAGATCTACTGCCAGACTGGGGCTTGCCTTCCCCTGCCTGCACGTCAGAGCCAATCTGCCCATACCCTTGCAAATGGCTGTCATAAGTCAATATGTCACTAGTTGGAAATCTAAGGATTGATAACTGGAACCACAGGCATAGAGAAAGCAATAAAGAAATAAATTGCTGATGGATATTTCTAGTTCTGCCCATTGTTTTGAGTGATGAAAAATGAGGCCAAAGGTAGGCAAATTTTTCTTAAATTACTAGCTTGCTTGAATGGTCCTGCTGAACCAAGAGTGAGGCTGGGTTGACTTAGGCCCTGTGTGGTGGTTCATGAATGGCCTGTTTCCTGAGAGCCTTTTCTGGACATTTGGTACTTATAATTCTATTGGTGTAAGTCTAGTTGTTTGGTGCCTAGTCCTGAGATGATTTAGGGTAGGGGAAATTTTGGCTTAGTATGCAATGAACATGTGGCCTTTAGATCTGTTGGTTTGCATATCAAAGGCAGATTACAGGCATATTTGCTGTCCCTAGAAATTAACCAACCCTGAGAGCACCATCTCTGCCCAGGGTCCACAAAGCCCTGAAGGTCAAAGCAACACCATGAATTGGGAGAATGAATATTGTGAGAATTGCTATATTACCAAAAGTAATTTACAGATTTAGTAGAATTTGTGAGAATTGCTATATTACCAAAAATAATTTACAGATTTAGTAGAATACCCATGGAATTTTCAATAACAGACTTTGCAGAAATAGAAAAAACAATACTAAAACTCATACGGAAGCACAAAGACTGCATATCACCAAAACAATTCTAAGCAAAAAAAAAAAAAAAAAAGTGCACGAGGTATTACAATACCTAACTTCAAATTATGCTATAGGGCCATTGTGGCAAAATCGGCTTGATACTAGCAAAAAATATAGGCCTGAAGATCAATGGAACAGAATAGAAGACCCAGAGATGCACCCACATAGCTACAGTCACCTGATTTTTTTACTGAAAGGGACTAAGGATGTTCAACGAGGAAAAGATAGTCTCTTCAACAAATGGTGCTGGGAAAATTGGATATCCATTTGCACAAAACTGAAAATAGACCTATAATTTTCAATCTATATGAGAGTCAACTCAAAATGGATCAGAGACCTCAACATAAAACCAGAAACCTTAAAACTACTAGAAGAAAATCTAGGAAATATGCCTCAACACACAGGCACAGGAAAGTATTTCCTGAAGAAGACTCTAGTTGCCTGCACCAAGAATCGACAAATGGGATTACATGGAGCTAAAAAGCTTCTGCACAGCAAAGGAAGCAATGGAAAGAGTAAAGGGAGAGCCCACAGAATAGAAGAAAATCTTTGCAGACTATACATCTGACAGAGGATTAATTTCTGGAATATACAAATTACCTAAGAAATCAAACACTAAGATAACAAATACCCCAATAAATAAGTGGGCAATGGAACTGAACAGACAGTTCTCAAAGGAAGAAGTAGAATGGCCAAGAAACACATGAAAAATGCTCAATATCTCTAGCCATTGTTGTTGTTAGGTACCATCAAGTGGAGTCTGACTCATAGCAACCCTCACAGAGTTTTCAGTGACTCATTGTTGCAGGATTGTTTGGGGATCCCTTGCCATTAGGGAAATGCAAATCAAAATAATACTGACATTCCATTTCACCCCAGTAAGAATGGCCAAAATTAACAAAATAACAATAACAAATACTGGTAAGGATGCAGAGAAAAAGAGAGACTTTTACATGGCTAATGGGACTATAAATTAGTTCAGCCACTTTTGAAATCAGTATGGAGGTACCTTAGAAAATAAGAATAGAACTACCATATGACTCACCTATACCACTCCTGGGAATATGTTCAGCTTGCTGTATGATAAGTCATACCACAGGGACACCTCCACTTCCATATTTAATGTAGCACTCTTCACAATTGCAAGGGTATGTAGTCAACCAAGATATCCATCAACAGAGGAATGGATAGAAAACTTGTGGTATATATACACAATGGAATATTATTCAGCTATAAAGAAGAATGAAATTATGTCCTTTGCAACAAAATGGATGGAACTGGAGAACATTATCTTAAGTGAATGAACTCAATCCTGAAAAGAGAAATACCATATGTTCTCACTCATATGTGGGACCTAATTTAAAGGAAGAAAGAAAACCTATACATATGTAGATATATCAAAATGATCCACCATACTTATCTAAGAAGGGAAAATACAAGCAAAGTTGAAAGAAGAGGGGAGGGGATCAGTGGGGATGAGTGGAGGTCGGGGAAGGGAGGGGGAAATGAAGAGGGGACAATAAGGAGAGGAAAATCTCAAAAATATACAGTGCAACTATATGAATACATGGGAATTATGGTTTTGTAAAATATTTAAGTTGATGAATGTGTAAGCAAAAGTGATGTAAGGGTTGCATAATGGATATAGCAGAAGTCTTATTACTCTGCACCCCAACATTAAGAATAAAAAACCACAGAAAATTAAAACAAAACTAAACACAAATATAACACAGTTGGTACAGCAAATTGAGAGAATCTGAGCCCTACTGTAATTTTAGGAAATAGTATTGTGGGGAAACTATACTGCTCTGGGGCCTTCTCTCCAAGCTCTGCCCTCTGAGTGTTTGCAGAAGCCGTTCTCTCCATGTCCCCCTGGCTCCTTTGAACCAGAGCTGTTCTTTGCTTTTTCAGGAAATAAACTGGATGAAAGTCCAGGGCCGGGACTTCCTCCTTGGTATGTTTGACAAGGACTGACGTACTCTGGGCCCTTTGAATCCCGGAAGTCCAGGACACACCCAGCCTTGATTGCAGCACCCAGAATGCTGGAGCATAGGTGAAAGGACAAAAGCAAAAAGCATTTCAACATGAGGGACCCACTGACAGACTGTTCGGTGAGTAGCTTCGTGTAGTTTGTGTGTCTGCCTGGGGGTGAGGGGGAGACTTATACATGAATAGATTTTCACTTCAGAAATTTGAGACACTCAGAAGCCAAACATGTTTAGATATTGGCCGTGTTACAAAAGTCTGTGGTTTGTCTTTGGTTCAGTTTAAAACAACCCTTTCTAAGAAGTGACAGTAATTGTTATCTTTCATTTTCAAATTCATGGGAAAAGTTTGAGTGAGTAGATAGCATCATATTTGGATCCAGATGGTGGCTGTTTGGAAAAATTTTTTGAGATACATCCATGGTGCCAACATCATGTGTGGAGTAGATACAAAAACACACAGAATGTGTCTGCAGCCAATTCTTGGCTCTGAGAATGAAGTCAGGGAGGAAGATTTTTGCCTTTTCTTTCGCTTAGAGTCAAGAAACCCAGGTCCTGCAGGATGAAGGACAGACTTTGCACTGTACTCTGTCTACCCCGAGGTAGTTCTTAGACTGGTTTACCACCATGTTTGTGGCAGTCCTGGGGACATTCCCAAAAATACAAGGTTGCTCAAATATCCAAAGACATCTATAGGTCATTAGAAGAAGTAGCATAGATATGACTTGGAGAGAGATAAGAAGCAACTAAAATAAAGGGAGAATATATCCATTCAGAAAAGAAAGTAATTAAAGATTGTCAGTGTTTTTTCCCAATGAAGGGTGCTGAAAAGTTAAAATTGGTGACCTCAGAAGTCAGGGATTATAGTGATCTTGCATGTATTTTACTAAAACAAACAAACAAATAAACAAACAAAAACCATGAAGAGGCAGATAAATAGGGCCTATAAAAAGCCATAAAGAAAAAAATCAACAGAGGATTATTGGTTTCCTTTTTGTTTATTCAAAGGATAAGGATGTCCCAGGCTTAGAAAAGTTGGATCTATAGCTGCTATTCCACAAAATGAGTTCAAGAATCAAAAGACCTAAGTAAGAGGAACTCATAAATGGCTAGTAAGATCAATAATGACAATGTAGTGGACAGCTTTGCCTTATTTTAAGCATGAAAATGTTGTTGGTAGGTGCCATGGAGTCAGGTCCAACTCATAGCAACCTTTGTACAACAGATGAGGCATACCCAACACTGTGCCAGGCCCAGCGTTATGCCAGTGCTTCTCTGCTTGTTGCAGGATTTTCAATGGCTGATTGTTTTAGGATTGTTTTGAGAGTGGGCAACTAGGTCCTTCACCCATTTTTTGCATGGCTGGGGATTGAACCCAGGGCCTCAAAGAGCACGGAGTGTCACTCTACCAACTGAGCTAAACCACAGCCCATGAGCATAAAAATAATATGTACTTAATGTGAAAAGAAATTCCAACAATATGGCCGTATATGGTGTATATAGAATGAAACTTTCCCCCTTTTATCACCTCACCCTCATCTCCTTTCCATTGTTAGTTATGGATACTGTTTTTAGGAGTCTTTTATGATTTATTCATTTGCTTATTTGTTTTTCTGTCCTTGAGTTTCTCAATAAAGGGTGCTGAAAATCTAAAATTGGTGACCTCAGAAGTTAGATTGTAGTGATCTTTCATGTATTTTATTAACAAAACAAACCATGAAGAGGCAGATAAATAAGGCCTATAAAAAGCCATAAAGAAAAAAACCCAACAGAGGAGTATTGGTTTCCTTTTTGTTTATTCACAGGATAAGTATATCCCAGGCTTAGAAAAGATGGATCACTGAACTGTTAAATCCTCTCCTGTCTCAACATTGATACCCACTGATGGTTTTGTACTGCATGGGGGTAGTAGGGATGGGACTGGGGTGGAATAAATGGAGGCAAAAACTTGACACAGTCACCAAAGGAGAAAGTCAATGCCAAAAGAAGAGTGTAGTAGAAAAGAAAGAAATTGAGGCTAGGTCCAAGTAAGTGTTAAAAAAGAAGGAAGAAAGAAAAGGACCTGAAGGCCTAACATCCTTTTTGTAGGAGGCGAAGTCTATCTTCTATTCAGGACCCACCCTAAGAAATGTTTTCTTTTAAGCAGCCCCAAGAGGACCTATTCTCCTCATCTCTGTCAATTTAAAGCTCTTCTCACTGGGGTGCTGAATGATTCCTTATCCTATTCAGAACTATTGCCTCAAGCCAACGACTTTTCCCCTTGTCCTGAGTTTTGAAGGTCACCTCTATGGGCCATTGCCACCAAAAGTATCTGGGAGTCTAGAGGAGGCGGATATCCCTTCAGCCTGGGTTTTTAAATCCTCTAAAGTCACAGACATTTATTTATTTGCAATTGTTTCATCTTCAACAAGTGTTCAAGTTGATTTCCTGGTACAATCCCAGTTTGTACATGGGAAACAAAGCTCTGTGAAGACAAGGCTACAGTTTGGGAACATAATAAACAAGGGAATGAATTGCAAGTGAACACTTCACAAAAGCCTTGAGCAGTTTTATAAAAGAACCCAAAGCTTTAACTACCTGCACCATGCCCTATCCCATGAGCCCCTGGGATTGCACAGAGCACAACTGATCAGCTTAGCTATAGTTCTAAACTTTGTTCATACCTGTGGATTCTTTTATGTCTCTTAGTGAGTTACATTAACATCAGTGGGGAAAACATCTCTATTTGTACTAATTTCTAACAGAAATTGAGAATCTCCTTCAATTCTGAATTTAAGGGATAAACCTCAATATTGCTACCAGTGTCTGTGACTGTGTGATGAATAAAAACTACAAATACTTTTATATAACATTAGAGTTATTGCAGCTACCTAGAAATATTGTTTATTTCCAGCCTAATTTAGGAATTTTGGTGATTTTTTTTTTTTTAAGACAGAGTTCTGCTATGTATCCCAGGCTGACCTCAAATTCAATTTCCTCCTGCCTCAGCCTCCTGGGTCCTGGGATTACAGGCATATGTCACCACACCCAGCTGCATTTTGGTAACTCTTCAGACTTGTTATTTAGTATATGAATAAAAAACCCCACATATAATATCATAACTTTTTAAATATATATATTTTTTACAGTATTCAGGTGTTGAACGCTGGGCCTTGTGCGTGCTAGGCAAGTGCTCCACCACTGAGCTTCATATCCAGCCCCCTTTTTATTTTTTATTTTGAGAAATAAAAAGATATGGTTAAAAGAGATATCATTAAAAGAGATATTGTTAAATTGTGCAGGCTGCCTCTGGCTTTGAACTTGTGATCTTCCTGATTCAGCCTCCCAAATTGCTGGGATTACAAGGATGTTTTTATAAATATATATCAATACCACTAGTTTCCTTGGTTATTCTGTGTTATTTTATTTTATATATGTTATTTCACACCTGTAATTCCACCACTTGGGAGGCTGAGGCAGAAGGATTGCAAGTCTGAGGTTATCCTAGGCAATTAAGTGAGACATTGTCTCAAAATAAAAATAAAAAAGGGCTGGGGATGTAGCTCAATGATAGAGTATTTGTATAGCATGAACTGAATCCTCAGAATCTGGTTCAATCCTCAGAACCACACCAAAAGAAGGAAGAGGAGGAGCAGGAGGAGGAGGAAGGAGAAAAAAAAATAAGGAAGAAAATAAACAAAAGAATTATCTATTAAAAACTAAATAAAAATAATATTCTCATTAAAATAGGTTACACCAAACTACTAAAGCAGGCCTAGGTAAAGAAAAAGTTAAAAATCTCTTCAAGTGCTAAAGATATAGCTCAGTGGTAGAGCACATGCCCAGCCAGCATACACAAGGCCTTGGATTCAATCCTAGCACAGTAACAAAACAAAACATATCTCTTTTAGGTAATGCTCCAATAAGATGAGCTAAAAGCTGGACCCTTCAAGCTCAATGAGATAGATCAGCAACCACTTTTAAATTGTTGTTGTTGTTGTTGTTGTTGTTAGGTGATGTTGAGTCAGTGTCCAACTCATAGAGACCCTACATACAACAGAAGAAACACTATTGTCAGTGTTTCTCTGCTATTCACAGAGTTTTCAATAGCTGATTTTATTTTTTTGAGAGTGGGTTGCCAGGTCCGTCTCCCAAGCCTACAGCACCTGGTATTCCCAGGTGGTCTCCCATCCAAGTACTAACTGGGTCTGACTCTGCTTAGCTTCCAAGATCTGACAGGATCAGATGCCTCAGTAGTATGGCTGCAGACAACCAAAGTAGTAAAGATTGCCTAAAGACTGTGTAGAGCCTTTAACCAATCTTGAGCGTGACGGAACTTATTTAAAGAAGTTTTTTAAAGTTCTGCTTTTGAAAAGAAAAATAATTGGCTCTGAGCCCTAACACTTATGAGCTTAGCTTCTAAACCTAAAAATACACCAAGAAAAATCATCCTGAGATCCATGTGTAAGTAGATAGACAGGATCAAATTATCCCCAGTGGAAATAATCCAATCATAAAAAGTAGCTCCTTCCCATGAAACGTGCTGTAGAATGCGATGACAAGTAACAAGCCAGTTTTTGTTTCATGAATTCCTACAGCATCCAGGTAGGAGCCTGTCAAAACAAGCCTCGGGGCTCCACTCCATCAGCCCCTTCCTTCATGGCATCAGCTGTTGAAACAGCACCAGGGTGCTCCTCCTGTTGGTGACCTGGTTCTGATGCCAGTCTGAGTGTCCCATCTTGGCAGCTCAGCCTGGGTCACCAGATATGACTGGTACTAACTCAGAAGATGCTGGTGCAATGGTCCATGGCTCCTGAGTGATTCCGAACCACCATAGAAATGGGAAAAAATAGGTTGAATCTGGTGTGCTTCAATGAGACATGTGACATGTCATTTCACATTTTTTAGTCAGAAAGAACAGCTAGGCCAACATACAGGCATTTTATACAATCTAAAGTCATCTGTCTAATCATTTCATGTGTAATTGCCTAAATTACCAAATTCTTTCTTTGTAATGACAATATTTCTAGAGCAGAATTTGCATAAAAGTATTTGACAGAAATATTTTCCTAATGGCTGAATAGCAAATGTCTGCATATACCATTTGTCAATGTATAAGAATTTTTTAGGGGTTCAGAAATGTTTCAAATATCCTACCACCACCCTGAAATTTCTTTATCAGGGGAAGAAATCTTATAACATTTTTCCTTAGTAATTAATGATCCCAAAGAGAAGCATGTTAATATGAATCCATATGAAGACATAAAACCAATGTTAGATTCTTTCCTGGAACAAATATTTGGTACTGTTGTTAGATGCTGTCAAGTTGATAAGGGGATTGGGCTTCAGTGATTTCAAAACTGTGCTCTAGAGAACCCCTGGAGTGCTGTCTGGTAGACAGAGTGGGTGGGAAGGAGAAGTGGGATAGCAGCACAGGGGCCACAGCCAAGGTCATGAGCTTTCACTCCCTCAAACTAGATATAGGCTGAGATTTTCTCATTTATCCTCCCCCACCCCCCCCCCCAAAAAAAAAAACAAAAAAACAAAAAAAAACCTAGATGGTCTCTGGAGTCTGCTTTGGTGTTTACTTACCCAAGTCTACTTTTCAGTTTTTGTTTTCACATCTGAGTAGATGGTCCCTGATGAAAGGTATAGAACCATTGATTCTAAATGAGGAAGTAAGTTGAGATATTGGAAATATTCTTAGCAACTCTTACTTATTGACGCCATCTTTATCGAAATCTGGATCAGGGATATTGGGGAATTTACAGCACATTGTACACAAGGTCAAGGATAAAGATCCTCTTCACTGCTGTCATAAACAGAACATCCTTCTCTTATCTGATCACTAAATTAACAATGTAATGGGTTACAGGAAATGGGTTACAGGTGAATCCCTCAGCCATTTCCCTTGGCAGTGTGTTGCTCAGCAGGCAGAGACACATGACAGTTTTCTGCCTAGAACAACTTTGTCCACTTACCACACTGCTCCAGTACAAATGTTTTCTGTGTGTGCATGATGTGAAAAGAAAATTAGGAAGGACTAGTCTATTAAGTGACAAAAAATCATCTTCCAAAATCTAGATCTGGTAATCTAAGGGCCAGTGGGGACCAAAACTGTCCTTTTCCCCAGGAGCCTCTTACTTCAAATGTTAAATGTGAATGCCTCTGGAGAGACAAACACTTTTTGCTTTGCCTCAGGCTCCACCAATGCCACTGAAGGCAATTGAGTTTTCTAGTTCTGGACTGTGAACCCTCAGGATGACCTGGCATCCTGAAGCTAGTCCTCTAAAGGCATTGCAAAAGATGTCTCTGAAGGAGCTGTGATGGCTTGATAAGTTTGGAAAATGCAGTATGCCCTGCAGCAACAGTGCACGAAACAATTCACAATGATTTATTCATTTCTACTTGGGTCATGGGCGAGGCTTTCCTTGCATACCCTCATGGTCACACTGCTTTCCCAGATCCCCTGTTCTCTCCTCAGGTCTATGGTGTTCAGGCTGTCCTCAGATGATGGGGGTTGGGGGTACCCTTCCCTAGGGATGTTTCATCTCTGGGTTCTTTCCTTCACTCCTGGTGTTCCTCAGAGGGGCTCCTTTCCTTGCTCCCTCTGAAGGCTCAGGTCCCTCCAATCCTTCTCTCTACCATGTCTTTGCTCAGCCCCAGCCCCAGCCCCAGGCTTCGACAGTGTTTGAGAGTAGAAAACTTCAGATTTGGGGCTTTTTTGGATTTTGGAATATTTTTGCATGCATAATGAGTCATCTTGTGGATAGGACACAATCTAAACAGGAAACTCATTTATGTTTCATGCACACCGAATATACATAGCCTGCAGGTGATTGTATACAATATTGTTTCTGCACCTGCATTTTGACTGAAACCCATCACATGAAGACAGGTGTGGAATTTTCCATTTGTGGCATGAGTTCAGCACTCAAAAAGTTTTGGATTTTGAAGTGTCTCAGATTTTAGATTTTCAGATTAGGGACATTCAACATGTAACTGCGTGTCTACCAAATACCATCCTGGCTTTCCATATTGAAGGTACAGGAAAATTAAACTGTTATCTACAGATGAAAGGATTTAGTATCTATGAGACTGTCGGCCATGTGCTGTGTTTGCTCCTCTACTAGCACCATAGCTAGGTGTTACTGTGCCAAATGAAAGGTACCTGGTCGCTGGAGGTATCCCTGCATGTGAAGGGCCTGCTGCTGAGTAGAGCCGCAGTAACTCTGAGTCTTCTTCCCTTTCCTTGCTCCATAGGGCTCTCGGCTGAATGCTATAGACATTTGACCACTGGAAGAGGTGGTCTCACTATACAAGCAAAGAGCCACAGCGTGGCATTCAGTCCACAGAGAACTGGAGCCTCTTATATAAAATCTTATTTTGAAAAATACAATTTGCTATTGAATCTCCCAAGTGGAAATGATAGGAGAGTATTCTAGGATGTTCCATCATTGAGTTTACCCGCTCTGTGTCAGAACAAGCTGCAGAATCAACTGACATTTACTGTTCCTGTTTGGACACTTAAAATCTATTGTCACCAATGTCTACCTTTACAGCTATAATGTTCAGGATGTTGTGGAGTTCTAAATCAAATGACAAAACTTTTAGTTGAAATTATCTTGTCTGCAGGCTAAAGTCATATATAAACAAGTTTATGAAGGTTTATTTATAAGTTTATAAAGGTTTGGTTCAATAAAAATGCTTTACTGATTATTATAACATTCATTACCAGAGTTAGATGAAACATCGAGGGAACCACACAAAATTTTATTGATACATGATTCACTTACATTTTGATATCTCAACAACAACAAAAAAGGCACACTTTAATGATCATGGTTCATCTTTGACCCAGAAGTACTGTTTTGGAGTGGGTGTGTATGGTGCAGGGTGCAGAATGGTAACGTAGTGTCCAGCAGCATGTACTTTTGAACTTTCTGGGAACAAAAAGGGAGACAGAAAACCAGACTCCAAATGTATCCCACTGCTGAGTTGTTTGTATTTGGCCTAGAGGAGGAACACACAAACCAGCTTTATTTTTGAAAAGTTCTCCAGAACATTTCACATCCAGGCAGAGGAGATCTAGTCTTTATTTTAAGAACTCATCTAAAAGGTGTGCATGCCTGTAGCTGCATGGCGGTTTATGATGACAGCCATCATGTGGCAGCATTCTGAATTTATGAGTGTTCTTTCTTCAGAAGTGCTCATAATCCTCCTGTTCATCTTTTTTTTTTCAGTATAATAAAGTATACAAGAGCCTGAAGGAATTTGCTCAAAATGGAGAAAATTTCTGCAAGCAGATCACATCTGTTCTTCAGCAAAGGTACAAAATGCACATTCATAACAAACAGCTCTTCCTCTGTAGTTGTGGCAAGTGATATAAATGGAGGCATGATTATAAGCTGTCCTGCTTTCCAGAACACAGTGTTATATTTAGGTACCTGACAAATTGGTTTGACAAATGATCCTTTTCTTTTGCACATTTATCAATTGGCTACCACAAATATCAAGGAACACAGGAAGGAATTCTGCTTAGGAAGGCTCAGTCAAGTCTCTTCTGATTCCTTAGACTGAGTTTTTCACCCCTCCTGGGGGAAGGTCCCACCATTAGGTCTAATGTATGCACCCTTTATTGTACTTTTCACATGGACGGCAATTACTGGCTTACACTCTTGCCTCCCCTACAAAGGCAGAGGTTGTGTCTCACTTATTACTGTATACTGAGTTCTTAGAGGCTGGTGTTTTGATTTCTTTGATATATGTCTGATGAATGGATGGACAGGTGAATAAAGTCACCATTTTCAGTATCATTTTCTCTTAGTACTAGGTGTGATCATGTGCACAGCTGTTCCCTATGCCTTGAAGAACACATTTAATTCAGTCAAGAAAGTAACAACAACAAAAAAATACCTGTTTAATAAGAGAGAACCCAAGGACTAAGTTGGCTCATAAAGGTCCTTTAGACCTTTTTCCAGGCTCTAAACAGCTCTAATGACAATTGTTGTTGTTAGGTGCTGTCGAGTCGGTATCTGACTCATAGTGAGCCTCATAGGGTTTTCAACGGCAGATTGTTTTGGGATTACCTTGGGAGTGGGTTGCCACATCCTTCTCCCATTTTTGTGGTTCTGGGAATCAAACTCGGGACCTCAGAGACTGCAGAGCGGCGCTCTACCAACTGAGCTAAATCCCAGCCCCTAATGACAATAGACATCTCTATTATAAACAACTCTAAGGAGATCTTTCAGAAGAGGTTCTTTATTCTTTTAAGGTAAACCATTTCAATTTAAAATGTTGTATATGTACCAAAAGAAAAGACACCATGGGTTCATTGCATTCTGCATTAAAAAGTCAAAACCAGTTGAGAACATTAGCTCTCTCAGGACCAATAAATGAGGCCAAAGAAAAACTGGGAGAGCTCAAATAAGCTTTTATGAAGAAAACAATCAGACTTGTCAAATGGAGTCAAAAAGAAAAAATTGTATAAATATGAGATTATTTCCATTCTAACAGTCAAATGCCTTTGATTCTCTGAAAGAGAAAAGGAAAGGACACATCTAGGAAGGTATTTCTTCTATAAGAAAATATTTTTATCTGTCTCAAAGGAAATTATTTGAAATAAAACTAGTTAACTATTCTACATATTAGGTTCATTACTTAGAAAGCATCTTCCTCCTGAAGATCATGAGGAAGCTGTACAGAGATTACCAGTATGTACAACCTAGGTTGCAGTCATCTGGTCTTGACTATTTAGTCTCTAAAAGTTCAAACTTAGTGCCAGGTAGACAGCTGTGAAGACTGATGGTAGGGGATAAATAATGCCTGCTGCTGAACAGACTCAACAGTGAGTTGACAAAATTTGGGGGACTCACTGCTTGCAAACTGCTTTTTTGCTTTTCCCTGTCCAGATCCTCCACATCTCCACCCTATCACAGATATCTCCTTTTTTCAAACAGTCAGAGCCTTTGATCTTTACCTATGTCTCCCTTGAAGTCACTTCCTGGGGCCACCATCTGCCTTGAACTTATTAATATACAAAATCTCTCCAGCTGCACATTGCCAGGGGTTAGTGAAGAAAAAGCCCTTGGGAAGCTAAAGATATCTCCCATCATCAGTTTACTTCCTTATGGAAGAGAATTTAGAATTTGAAAACAGAGTGTGCTACTGGTTAGCAAAGTTACAAGAACGTTTCTGGAAATAACTGCATAGCATAAATGCAAAAAATGGATCTAATGTTTTACCAAGACTCCACCCCGCCCCAGAATGATGCTAGACATCAGGTCATTTCTGTGATAAATGTTTTCATAAACATTTTGTGAAGCTACCCTGGCACAACTAAATTTTTTCTCCTCAACCAAAATGCCACCTCCGAGGTTCTATGTAGGGATAAATGCACATTTGCAATGTCCTCTCTTCCATGAGCTGTCTGGCTCCCTCCCCTTGTTCAGCTGTTTGATTATGCAGTTAACTGAAGGAGCGTTTGTCCATACGAAAGGAGATGGTATTTTATGAGGACTGTTTTCTAGTGGACACAAACACTCTATGAAACTATGACAATATGGCCCGTTGTGCACTTTCAGACCATATTTATATATGTCAGTTGGGCAGAGGCTGCTTCACTCCTCAGGACTGTGTCACTTCTCTTCCATGGGCATGATGTGATTCTCAGGTTACTACCTCTTCCTACTGAGCTTGAACTGACTTGACATAGTATTTTACTCCACAATGATGAGTGATCACAGCATAGCGGCCATTGCATTCGCCTTTATGTCTCCATCCTGTGAATTCAGAAATTGCTTCCCTGTTGTCAGGTGCTATCTTGTCGGGTACAACTCATAGCAACCCTATGTACAACAGAACAAAACACTACCCAACACAGTGCCATGCCCAGCATTTTGTCAGTACTTCTCTGTTGTTCATAGCATTTTCAATGGTGGATTGTTTTGGAGTGGGTTGCCAGGTCCTTCTCCTACAGCACCTGGTATTCCCAGGTGGTCTCCTATCCAAAGACCTACCAGGCCTACCCTGCTCAGCTTCCGAGATCAGATGGGATCAGATGATGGGGTGCTCTGGCTACAGACATTACTTTCCTAGTCACACATAAAAGACTGATTCCTGCCAGCTATCCAGAAATGAACCCAGGCCTTATTTTCCTTATAAATGTGTGGGCTTATTACATAAAAATTAATTATACCTTCCCCTTGCATGAGCTTGTTGTTGTTGTTGTTAGGTGCCGTCGAGTCAGTATCCGACTCACAGCGACCCTCTGTACAACAGGGGAAACACTATTGTCAGTGCTTCTCTGCTGTTCATCGGGTTTTCAATGGCAGATTGATTTTTGGGAGGGGGTTGCCAGGTCCTTCTCCCAAGCCTACAGCTTCTGGTGTTCCCAGGTGGTCTCCCATCCAGGTACTAACCAGACCCGACCCTGCTTAGCTTCCGATATCTGACGGGATCGGATGCCACAGGGCTACCGCTGCAGGCGTTGCATGAGCTAAGTACCTGGAAAGCCAATTCTCTGTAAAAGAAACTATTCTGTTACTTTGGGTTTTAGACAAGTAATGAGAAACTCCATAAGAAAAGTAAAATGGTATTCCTGGAGGAAATGTAGCAGACATTTCCAATGATGGTTATGACATAAAAAGTTATAAAGGCAAATCCAGTGGCCAACACAGCGGCAGAGTTCATGGAGTCTGTGGGGCTTCCTTGAATTAGCAGAATCTGCCACATAAAATGAAGTTAGTAAACATTTGTACATTGGATGAATAAATAAGTATGTGTAAGCTCATTGAGGGTAGATAATAGATAGATCAATCAATTGATAGATAGATAGATAGATAGATAGTTAGATAGATAGATAGATAGATGATAGATAGACAGATAGATGCAGAAAATTCAGATTCAGCCAGAGACACCCAGAGGCTATAGTTACTACTTTGCCTAAGGCCAAAGTCCTCAGGTTCACTTTCATGCAATTACAGATCAGATTTAAAGTGACCAAAGCACATTTCCAGAAACTATTTATGAGTATTTGGCTCTCTGCACCATCATAGCTAATGTTTAAACAGGCTTTGATGGGAAAATCAATTGTTCCACTGAAGAAAAGCTCAGATCAGATTTTCAAATGCCAAGAAATACCACTGTAGACCTTAAAAAAAGAAAAGAATAAGGAGGTGCAGTTGGGCATTTGTCTCACCCATAATTCATTGCAGACATTTGTCAACAAAGGAATAAAAAAAGTCAATACATTCATCTTTTGTACTTTACTTACTATCTTGGGTGATCTTAACTTCCATAGCATCAGTTCCATTGCATTTTGAGGACTTCCAAATGTATATTACTAGGCAATGTGTCTTGACTCTACTTCAAACCATACATTGCATAGAATATTGGGTGTTTTCTTCTTCGTAAATGTCTCACAGGCTGAAGTTTAGCTCAGTTGGTAGAGTGCCACTCTGTATTCTCTGAGGCCCCAAGTTCAATCTCCAGCACCACAAAAATAGAAGAAGAACCTGATAACCCACTCTTGAAACAATCCCAAAACAATCAGCCATTGAAAACCCTATGACACAGTGCTGGGCATGGCACAATGTTGGGTAGTGTTTCATTCTGTTGTACATAGGGTCATTATGTATTGCACCTGATTTCACAGCACCTAACAACAACAAAGACAGATGTCCCACAGAATCACAGAATCAACATGTCCAAAATAGTTTAACGGCTTTTCTCTAGAGTGAGTACTCCTAGAATTTTACTGTGGTGACTGGGACCACTGTCTACCCAGTCAAGCCCAATCCCCAGCAGCCACCATACCTATGATTCCTTCTATCCCAACTTCATCTCTCTCTCTTTCTCTTCTATATCCCTTTTATAGCCATATCTTTCTTTTCATTTTCTGGCCTCCTCCATTGTTCTGGCAAAACTCTCTTAAAACGGGCTTCTGTCTCCAGTTACTATCTTGTAGCTGTGTAGTTTGTATGCCATGCCAAGGCACACAGAGGATGAGTGGAGGCAAAAGTCAAATCCACACTCATCCTTCATATCTTGAACCTGACTCAGAGATACATCCCTTCAGAGACCCTCTTGTTTCGAATCCAAGCGAAGTTACTTCAGCTTGCAGGCTGGTCTGGGCTCTGTCCCTCTCTGTAACGGATCTTCTACTCTGTGGCCATGAGCCTGTTTAAGACTCTTCAAAGACTCCCAGGACCTTTAGGATAAAATTCAGCTCTCATAGTATTTTACAAAGAACTTTTGAGATTTGAGTGTTACGTTCCATCTTATCTCTTTCCATGTCCTCATGACCCTTAACTCTCTCCTTCTTACTTGTGATTCCACCCCTTCCATAGGTCCCAGCTACTGCCATCACCACGCATGGGTCCCTATGTTAGCACAGGCTGCTTCACCTGCCAAGCAGGTGTATCTTCTATCATTGGCCAGCTTCATTCAATATGTTATTCAAGACTTAGTTATCCCACTGTGGAAGGCCTTGCTTGACTCTAGTCCCCAGGATCAAAAAAGTGTCCCTGGTTCTTATGTGAAGAATTAGTACTTATCTCTGATGACACCTCTACTGCCCTACATTGTTCCTCTCTATTCACTCATCTTTCTCCCTCATTGGAGGCTGAAGTCTTTGAGGGTCAGATAGCCCAGGTGACTAGCAAGAGTCTGGCACAGAATGTGCACTCAGTGGATGTTTATGGAGGGAATGACCACATTAATGTCTCAGTTACTCTGTACTTTCAGGTCCTGATAACTTTCAAGAATTACAAGTTAGGCAATTTACGAGGAGCAATAAGTGGGTATGTCAAAGACATGTGCAGACATAGTACTGTATGTAGCACATGGATGCGCTCAGCTTGAGAATATGCAGGCACGACATCTGAAGCTCTAGAGCTGCTGAAGTTTATGTATTCCCTGATCCAGCACTCCATGAGACTCTCAGCCTTGACATCCAAGATGGGCACCATCCAGGTCCCATCCTCCCTTTTCACCTTCTTAGAAACTGTTCTCAGGAGCCAGAATTCAGGTATTCAATAATGGCAATGTGGGCTAGAGAACTTAGCTGCTGGAATAAAAGATCTTTGGTTGGATTCAAATTGCCAATAACTAAATTTTATTATTTTATTTTATTTTATTTTATTATTTTTGCAGTGCTAGGGATTGAACTCAGGGCCTTGTCTATGATAGGCAATTGCACTACCACCACCCAGGCCTATTTGTCAATTTTTTAGTTGACACATAATAGATGTACATACTTATGGGGTACAATGTGATGATTTGCTATATGTGCATGGTTGTTGGTTGTTGGTAGGTGCCGTTGAGTCAGTATCCAACTCATAGCAACCCTCTGTACAACAGGGGAAACACTATTGTCAATGCTTCTCTGCTGTTCATAGGGTTTTCAATGGCAGATTGATTTTTGGGAGGGGGTTGCCAGGTCCTTCTCCCAAGCCTACAGCTTCTGGTGTTCCCAGGCGGTCTCCCGTCCAGGTACTAACCAGGCCCGACCCTGCTTAGCTTCCGATATCTGATGGGATCGGATGCCACAGGGCTATGGCTGCAGGCATATGTACATATATATATATATATATATATATATATATATATATATATATATATGTTTCACCTTGCACATATATTATTTCTTTGTGGTGGGAGCACTTTCAAAAATTCCTCTTCTAGCTACTTTGGGGTACACCATACACTCAACAGTGCAGTAGAACACTAGTACATATTCCTGCTATCTACCTATAACTGTGTATCCATTGACCAACCTCTCCCCTTCTTCTCTGCTCCACCCCAAAATAGTCTCTGGTAACTTTAAAATACTATCTATCTATCTATCTATCTATCTATCTATCTTGGGAGAAGGACCTGGCAACCCCCTCCCAAAAATTAATCTGCCATTGAAAACCCGGTGAACATCAGAGAAGCACTGACAATAGTGTTTCCCCTGTTGTACACAGGGTCGCTATGATCGGATACCGACTCGACGGCACCTAACAACAACAACAACAACAATCTATCTATCTATCTATCTATCTATCTATCTATCTATCTATGTATCATCTCTCTACATATACATATATTTTATTTTTGCTTTTCTAGTGCTGAGTACCAAACCCAGGACCTTGCACTTGGGAGGCAAGTGCTCTACCACTGAGCTAAATCTCCAACACTAAATACAATCTATTTTTTTTCCTTTATTAGTAAATGATGATGGGATACAGATTAATACAGGATTGGCTTTTTCCATTATATGTCCTTTACATTCCTTCTGGCAACACTTTCATCAACCCATAAAGTTTATGGAGCCATATGGTTAGTATGTAGTAAACCTCAAATGCTTATTTGGGCTATGTTCCCCTATTTTTCCAATGTACTCATGAAGTTATACTGTTTACATTCAGATCGTCCTCTCCCCATTCATCCCTCCACATTGACCCTCCTCCCCATCCCATCTTCCCCAATCTTCGCTTCCCTCTGCTTGTTCCCTCCTTCCTTCTTTCTACTCTTTATATTGTCCCTTCTTCCCTAAGTGCATCACTAAGGGCATGTGCATTTTTTATATATCAGTTTATGTATAGTATTTTTTCTTCCTTTAAGTATGATTCAGCTCCCACATATGAATGAGAACATATGGTATTTCTCTTTTTAAGCTTGTGTTCGTTCACTTTAAGATGATGTTCTCCAGTTCCATACATTTTGCTGCAAATGACATTATTTCATTTTTTTTATTGCTGAGAAGGATTCCATTATGTATATGTACTATAGTTTTTTTAATCCATTCTTCTGTTGATGGGCACCTTGGTTGGTTCCATATCCTTACTATTGTGAAAAGTGCTGTGTTGAATATGGAGATGCAAGTGTCTCTGTGGTACAATGACTTATCTCCCTTTGGAATACAATCTATTTTTAACAGGAGCTGTGATTATCTTTCAAAAGGCAAACTGATAAAGCTGGAATGGAAAATGTCAGCATACCTAGCCCCAAACCTAGAGTTGGTGCTAGTGCAAAGGAGGAGATAGAAGATAGAGGTGATATCATCATCCAAGAATTTGAGATTACTAAAATTTGCTCTGGGTTGGGATTTAGCTCAGTTGGTAGAGCACCACTCTGAAGTCTCTGAGGTCCTGAGTTAGATTCCCAGCACCACAAAAATGGGGGAAAGATGTGCCCATCCACTCCCGAGGCAATCCCGAAAAACTCAGCCATTGAAAACCCTATGAGGGTCGCTATGAGTCGGACACGACTTGATGGCACCTAACAACAACAACAACAACAAAATTTGTTCTAAATTCATAAAGATGGGAGGGCTCTTCTACCTGCTTTCTTTAAGCATGAGAAGGCGTTAGCCAAATTTTAATTAAGTTCTCATAGATACAGGGGGAAGCTACAGGTTTTTAAAACCACTTTTAATAATTGTTTTATAGCAGGATCCTCTGAAATTAATTACATGATCTTACAGTTTACAGTTTTGTGACACATCTAAAATGTCAAATGTGAAACTATATATTTTCTATGACTTCTTTCATTCAAAATTGTAATTTATTTTAAGTTCTAACTCAAACAGTGGTCTTTGACTTATTGGTTTGTCTTCACCACTACTAATGAAAATATATTGCTTTGCCTTTCCTGCTGAGAGGAAATTAGAAAATAAATGGATTGCAAGTCAGGGCATGCCATTTCCCTGGTTCAGAGACTTTAAACCTCACAGGAATATTCTGAGCTATAGTTACCTATCAAAGCATATACATCATCAATTTCACACATGCCAAAACAATTGCTGGGAGAAGGTACCTTTATTTATGTTAGAAATGGTGGCTGTAGAATGGAAAGAAAAAATGAGAGAGGACTAGATGACTAAGCACAATGTACCCCCAAGATTGTTCTTGGTTATTTTAATGAAGGAAAGAAAATTCCATGCCTTAATTTGAGATTAGCTCTGCCCCTCTCAACTTACTTTGCATATCATACCTTTTGGCTAGAAACCATGATAAAGCAGCTCCTTTCAAGGAAGTGAGAAGTAACCAATCCCAATATATGTATGTGGCATAGGGGAAGTGTTGCCATCTCTGCTTCAAGAAAAGCCAGGCTCATTTCCTTCTATCCAGCAGGCATCTTGAAAGGAGAGCAATATATACTGCTGCCCTAAAGTGTAGTGCAGAAGAGTCACATGGCAGTATTTGTTTCTCCAACAAGTATTCTGGGTTAGAAAAATGACAACTCTCTCTCCACTTGGCACTTGCAACAAGTGAGGATGAATTTAGAAGTAATAGACTAACTTGGCAATGAAAATACCACAAAGGATACATAATGTTGAGGTTATATGTTGGTTGTTGCTTGCTGAGTTTAGCCAGATTTCTGATTAGAAAAGAGAGAAAATAGAAGAACAGAAAATGGAAGGATTTGAAAAATGTGAAGTTTAAAGAGGCGAAATGGTGCTGTGGCCAGGGCAGGCTCAGCAATAACTGCTAAAAAGATAAACAGGGCAAAGAAGAATCACACACTTTGGACAATAAAGATGGCCTGGAGACACAGAAGGAGTCAGCCAGGCCTCTCCCCTCTAAGAATCCAGATTGTAAAACTGAAAATTCAGTTGAAGGATCTTTCTTTGAAAAGAGAATATCTGCTGCAAAGGGACCATCTAGAGAAGTGGTTTCTTGGCCTAGGCATACACAGGCTACTGCTACAGCTGTGGTTCTAAGGGGCCCAGCTACCACTCAAGCTAGCAGCAATCCTTGGTGATATCCATGTGCTGCTGGTTTTGTAGGCATGAAAGAATGCAGGAGTTAAGGGGTTATGAAAGCTGCCACCTAGGTTCCAGAAAATAGGCTGTGATGCCAGGCAGTGTATACCAGGTTGCACACCCTGCAGAGAGTAAAGCTTTGAGGATGGAGCCTAACCAGCAGTGGAGACCCTAGGATGTTGTAGATGCTAGCACCATAAAACATCTGCTGACAGAAGCTGCCAGCAACAAGTGAAGCCAGCCTATGAGGGCCATGTGTGCTGCAAATGGCAAGGCCAGAGGGGTGGAGCTGCTGAAACCTGTTTGAGCCCAGATGGTGCCAAATGCTAGATGATGTCCCATGTCCCATGTCCCAGATGTATTACATGGACCACAGGATTTGTTTGTCTAGGAGATTTTAGGTCTTGCCTCAGACCAATATTTCCTTTTTGTGCCCCCAGTCCTCCATTTCAGAGTGGGAATGCTTACTCTTTGCCATTATATGTTGGAAGTATGTTACCTGTCTTTTGTTTTGCAGAGACCCACAGCTAACTTGGCTTTAAGTCTCAGTGGAGACTTTGAACTTGTACTTTTGAGCATGGTTGAGACTTTTAAGACTTTGGGGACCCTTGAAGTTGGACTAAATGCATTTTGTGTTATAAGATGGCCATGATCTTTGGGGGGTCAGAGGAAGAGTGTTATGGTTTGGATCTAAATGCCCCCCCCACCAAAGGTCATATGTTTGAACATTTGGTCCTCAAGTGGTAGCACTATTTGTGGAGGTGATGGAACTTTGGGAGGCAGGACCCAGAAGTAAGTCATTGGGAGTGGGCCTTTGGAGGTTTTTCATGGAGCTCTGGTTCCGGTAGATGTCTCTGCTCCTTTCTGCCAAGATGTGAGGTTCTCTGCCAGAGGCGAGTCCCACTTGCCAGTGTTATCCCTGCCCCACTGGTGTTATGGACTGAAACCCTCTAACTGTGAGCCTCAATAAGTTTGTTTCACTTGATTTCTGTGTCCCAACAACACACCACCTGACTAATACATCTACTTTCCTCTCTGACGTTTCATTTCAATTCCTTCTGACTTACCTCATTTGCTGAGGTTCTCCAAGTTGTTATTAAGCCTTAAAATGTGAGAATAGCCTGCTCTGCATGGTTGAATCAAATGCTGATTGCAAAACCCTTTAGGAACATCACATTGCACACAGAGAGACAAAGGATGGAACTGTGCTGGTCAGAGAGGCTGAGTCCAACTCAGTCCTACCTCAGGGGAGTAGGCTGGTGACATTTGATGTCAGAGTCCCCTCCCTTTCCACTTTGCCAGACTCTTAACACCTCCACCCCCAAAATGCCTTACAACTGCATGCATGATTGGGGACTACGCCCCTGAAGCTCAGAAGCCATAGCATCTGCACCAAGGCAGCTGTAGCTTGGAGCTGAGTTGCCAGGAGCTGCGGAGATTCAGCACAATTAAAGGCGAAGTGAGAGGCAGTACCAATTTTTAAAAGTACTTTTATCTGACTTCCCCCACAATTCTCCATGTGCAGCCTCTTCCCCACAACTTCAGAGGTATGAGAATGGCGTGATTAAGCAGCAGGTAGCTGGGATTTAGCTCAGTTGGTAGAGTGCTGAGCTGCAGTCTCTGAGGTCCCGAGTTCAATTCCTAGCCCTGCAAAAAATAGGAGAAGGGACTGGCAATCCACTCCCAAGGCAATCTCGAAACAGCCATTGAAAACCCTATGAGGGTCGCTATGAGTCGGATACCAACTCGACGGCACCTAACAACAACAACAACAAGCAGCAGGTATTCCAGCCAGACTGCCCAGGTTCAAATCCCAGCTCTGTCTCCTCCTTCCTGAGTGTCCTCAGGCAAGTGACTGACTAAACTCTGTTCTGAAGTTCTCTCCATGAAGTGGGGAGAGAAACAGTGCCTACCTCATGCAGGATATCATGAAGTGAGGAAACATACCTAAAACACCTAGAATGGACCCATGTAAGTGTCCAAGAAATAGTGGATGCTGTTATTTTGCGTGTAGACAGAACACAGGGCAAGAATCCCCACGGTCATAAAGGAGACTGATGTACCACATTGTCAGAGGGGCAGAGATTGGGCATATGTTCCCCATGTGCAGGAAGATGAGGAATTTTAATCTGGATGCCCACAAATCTGCTTCGCAACACATGTCTAAAATATGTATACTTGAAGCAAGGCCTTCTAATGAAGGAACTGCTGGGTGCTAATTGTATCCCTTTGCCTGGTTTCCTCCCCTACTCAAGAAAAAGCCACTGGAAATATGAGTACTCAGGAGCAGAAATGGCCAGACCCCCCAAGATGCCAAATCACCTCAAAGCAACTGAGGACCTTCTCCTTTTCCTGCACCCAAATCCCACTATTTTTTCCCCAAGTGAACCCAATTGAGTTATTGCTATCAAGGAAAGTGACACATGTTTCCGATTGTTGCCTGTTTACTTCTCTCTAGCTTCTGGGTGCTTTGTACAGCCTGTGAGAACATTCTGAAAGGGAAATGGAGTGGCGTGGTAGAAGCTGCGCCTGACAGCATCACCCCTCCCCTTTGAAGCTGTTCAGGATTGTTTACGGGGGAGACAGTGGATCACAAAACTGCAGATTCTTCCCCCTGCACTGTCCACCTCTAGGTACTTGGGATGCTCTGAACCTTTACAGGGCCTTTTGGATACATAATAATATTAATATTAGAAGATGCACTATTTACTATTTGTTTTGTGCCCAGCACTGTGAGCCAAGTATTAAAAATTCATATTTAATGCTTTATGTGCTACATTCAGGAAAAGAAACGAATGCTGCAAAGGAAAGTCCTAACATCCCTTTGGTTGGTGGGTATAGTGGTGCACACCTGTAATGCTCAGGGGGTGGAGACAGAAGAAGGCCAGCCTGGGCTACATAGAAAAGCTCTGTTTAAAAAAGAAAAAGCCCTATGGTTACAATGGACTAAGACAGAGTTTGTGTCCAGCTACTGTTTGGTTAATTCAATCATAATTTATCATTTTATTATCAGCTATTATAATCTAGATGGGAGAGGATGTGGCAATCCACTCCCAAGGCAATCCCCAAACAGCCACTGAAAACCCTACAAGGATCTCTATGAGTCAGGTATGACTCAATGGCACCTAACAACAACGACATTATAATCTAGAATTGATCTGGTTAGTGCTAATTCTTATCCTTACTAGTTGGGATAGTTTTCTAGAGTAACCATAACAAAGTACCACAGAATAGGTGGCTTAGACAACAAACATTTATTGTCTCACAATCCTGGAGATGAGAGATCTGAGACCAAGGTGCAGACTTGGTTCCTTCTGAGGACCGGGAAGGACAAGCTGTTCCATGGTGTTTTCCGGCAATCTTTGGCGTCCTTCAGCTTGTAGATGCACACCCTGATCTCTGCTTTCCTGCTCACATGGCATCCTCCCCATGTACACATATCCCCTTTACAAGGACACATCAATATTACATCAGTCAATAGAGTGGACCCACCCTAATGACCTCACCTTAACTAAATCATCATCTGCAAAGACCTTATTTCCAAATAAGGTCACATTCACAGGTGCTGGGGTCAGGACTTCATCATCTTTTTTGGAGACACCACTTAACCCAAAACATTGGTGTGAAAGAAGGTTAAATAAAATACTCTCCCTTTGCAGGATTCTCTTCGATATCCTTAAGAGTTTGCTTAAAGACAAGAAGACTCTTATACTAGACAAAGCATTTCTTTTTATGAAGGCATTGCACGTACAGCCTGACTTTCCATTGTGTTTGTGAGTATATGAGTGTGGTTTTGCTGATTTCTAACCAGCGACATCCCATTTAACAACTAACCCTTTGCTAACAGGGCCAGCCTGGAGATTAGCTATGCCAAAGGACTTCAGAAACTGGCAGCCAAGCTGAGCAAAGCATTAGAGAGCACAAAGAAAAAGTAAGTATCATTTCAGAGGTAAGGCAAAAATAATTCTTAATAATAATAAAAAGTGCGAGATGTGATGGTGCATACCTATAGTCCAAGCACCTGGGAGGCAGAGGCAGGAGGATCAGAAGTTCAAGGCTGTCCTAGAGTACATTGTGATCCCTTGTCTCAAAAAGCCATAATAATAGTTATAATAATAATAAGTGGCAAATGTTCCATTCCACTTTCCTCATGTATGTGTCAAGTACATACTGGCAAGCATGACTTCCAGGTCTTGGACACTTTACTCTTCACCGGGCACTGTGTTAAATGTTTTGCAGACACTCCCATTGAAGCCTCAAAACAGCCCTTGAAAAGCCTTTTTATCATTAGCTCCGTTGGTAGAGTGCTGCTCTGTGCTCTCTGAGGCCGTGGGTTCAATCCCCAGCACTGCAAAAAAGGGAGAAGGACCTAGCATCACACTCCCAAAACAATTCCCAAACAACCAACCATTGAAAACCTTGTGAATAGCAGAGATGCATTAACACAGTCCCAGCATGGTGCAGTGTAGGGGAGTGTTTCGTTCTGTTGTACAAAGGGTTGCTATGAGTCGAGGCTGACTCAACAGTACCTTACAACAACAGAAATTACAGATGAAGACCTGAGACTTGGAGAATTTAAGAAACTCACCAAGTCAAACAGGTAATGGGTTGCACAAGGGGATTTACCTTGGGTCTTTATGACTTCTAGCTCACATTTGTGATTTATTTGGTGATGCTATTTAACTTGGTAAGTAGTGTTAAGTCAGAAGATCTTGGAGGCAACAAGTATGAATTCTGTGTTGCCCCTACTCCATGACCTTTGACAAGGAGCTTGGCCTCTCTGTATCTTGATTTCTTCTTTTGTTAGATGGAATCATGACATGTGTTCCACTGTGTCTATATGAGTGGATGTTTATGGGCAGTGTGCATATTAAATGAGATAATATGTGTAAAGAGTTTAGCACAATGGGGGAAAATATTGGTTTGCATTTTCCTCAATATTTTGCAGTAGTAAGCATGAAGTAACTTCCTTCTTTTGAAGGAGAGAAGAAAGATATTGGTATTTTTTTTAAAAAAAATGGTCCATTAGTGATAATTTGCTTTGATGATTCTTGACTAATGCATGCAGATATGACTCTAACCTGGTAGCGCGATTGCAAAGGCTTCTTACAGTGATGAAAGAGAAAGGGAAAGGATGGGAAAAGGGGAATCTCTGGAGCTGCAATTCTCACTTTCTTTAGGCACCAACTGTAATAGCAAGTGATGGTTTTGAAATTGCTCTGCCTCTTAACTCTATTTTTATTTTTAGGATTAGATTTTGGTAGAATATAAAGGAGTCAGTACAGCACAGTGATTGAGTATAGTTAGATTTTTGTTTGTTAGGTTGTTGTTAGGTGCTGTCGAGTAGGTATCCGACTCATAGCGACCCTCATAGGGTTTTCAGTGGTGGATTGTTTCAGGATTGTCTTGGGAGTGGATTGCCAGGTCCTTCTCTCATTTTTGCGGTGCTGGGAATTGAACTGGGGACCTCAGAGACTGCAGCTCAGCACTCTACCAACTGAGCTAAATCCCAGCCCAGATTTTTGTTTAGACTGCCCAAATTTAAAGTCTAGCTCTACTACTTCCCAGGTGAGTGACCTAGGACAATTGATCTTTCATCTCAACGTCTCTTTAAAATGGAAATAACAATTGATGTGATGGTTGCATAATGAAAAAAGCCAATGCTGTATTATTACTCTGTACCCTATCAACATTTACCAATGAACACAGAAAAACAATGGAAATAATGCCTATCTCCTTTGGTTGCTGGGAGGATGAAATGAGCTAATACAAGTGTGCTTAGCAGAATACTAAGCATGGAGCACAAACTCCATAACTGTCCATTTTGACTTTGATTCTGCATACTTAATTACCTCATAGAGAATAAGAGGTGAAGGGGTGCAAGGGTTTGTGTATCTTATAGTGTAGCAACCCTGGCATCCAACATAGTACGACTCAAGAGTTGGCATGTCCAGAATGTTCGGTTAACCCATTAGTACAATATTTAAAAATAAACATTAATTGAACTTTTCTCCATACCAGAATATGTATTATTTACTTGCACAGATACCCCAGTGCATTTTTGTTTTAAAAGATCAGTTAAGTGAGGGTCGGAGAAGCTGAGTGAGTCTTCGAAGTTCACTGAGGAAACATCAGAATTCTGACTCAGGCCCTCGGAACCCAGTGCACCATGGTTGCTGCCTTACTGCCCAGCAACTTCAAGGAACAAATTGCAGGCTCTCTTCCCAAAAGCGTGCCTGGTGTACTTTTTAAAAGTCAGCTCTGTTGAGGTCTAATTTACATGCAGCAAGAAGCACTCATTGCAAGTGCACGATTTGGTCCATTTGGTCAGATATGTACACCATGTAACCAACACCAAAGTCAGAACAGACATTTTCATCACCCCCAAAGATCACCCATGCCTGCTGCAGTCCTTCCCTCACCGGTCCCAAACAACAACTGGTCGGCTCCCTGTCAGTATCAATTCATTTTGTCTTTTCTCGAATGTCTGATCATTGGAAGCCCGCAGTAGGTACTCTCTCGTGCCTGGGTTTGTGCCTAGCTTTGAACGTGTAGAAACCCTGGCATCCTTTGGTCTGTTTCTCCCCTCCTCTGAGTGCAGAGTACCAACTCAGCCATTGCAGGCAAAACCTCTGCACCAGTCTCATATGGGCAAGGCTATAGCTCCCTCCCTCCTTCTCCATCAAATTGACACAGGCTCTATTGATGCAATGGGGCTCATTGTCCTGACTCCTATGGGCTGCTGGGAGCTGGATCCCTTGTATGGGAGAAGATCACATCACCCTTCCTAATCCTCCTTCTGGGCCTCCACGGACACTGGATACAGCTCCCAGGACATGAAAGATCTGAACTATTGTTGTAAGAGCCAGCAGGGAGCAAGACCTGGACTCCCACCCCAAGGACAGCAAGCAAGACATCACAAAGGACTTGCGTCCTCTGTCACTTAACTTCTCAAAGACTTAGTTTACTCATCTGTAAAGTGAAGAACCTGAGAAGACTGTCTTTAAGGGCCTTCTAACCTAAAATTCTGTCTCCTACCTGCTCCCACACTTGGCTGCTTTACGTCCCTGATTTTCTACAGAGATGAAATGAAAGATGAAAATCTAAATGAAAAATAACTGCGGGGAAGGAGTATATATATTACATTGATGGTACAAATAACTACATTGACAGAATTTAATCTCATGGAGAAATTGAAATAAAGTTAGAGAAGAGCGATGGCTGAATGCAGTGTGTCGGGCATGATGCCTTCTTTCTCAGCATTCCCTAGTAAAATGACACCCCTCCTTGTGCTCACCTGTTTTTGCCTCTAGCTGTCTCAGCAGTGCCTGGGCCTGGGCCTCCGAGGGCATGAAATCCACTGCAGACCTGCATCAGTGAGTGTGCCCAATCCCACCCTGCCCTTGTTCCACCCCCAATGGGAGTCCTAAATATTTAAAGTGGGTGGGGTACAATTATCCGGCTGCATATATATGCTAGCACACCATTTCATTTCCCCTGAAAGTAATTTAGAAAGTGGAAAGACAATGATTATATGTCTTTATGTTCTATTTCCAGAAAACTTGGCAAAGCAATTGAGTTGGAAGCAATAAAACCAACTCATCAAGTCCTGAGTATGCAAGAAAAGAAGAGAAAATCAGTGAGTCAAAGCTTTTCTTTTCTTCTCCTTGAAAAGCAAGTTTTCTGTCTGTGGCCCACAGAGAAAAGGTGATCTAAAAATGACACTAGGTCTCAGGAATTTATCATAAAAATAATCAAAAACACACACCCAAAATCAATGTACAATGATGTTTGTTAGGGTATTGTTTATAACAGTGAAAAAGTGAGGTGAGTGTGGTGGTGTGCACCTGTAATCCCAGCACTTGGGAGGCTGAGGTAGGAGGATTGAGAGGTAGAGATCAGCCTGGGCCACACAGTGAGATGCTGTCTCAAAAATAGCAAACAAAAAGTGGCAATGATTTCATCATTCAAAGATAAATTATGATAAATTCAAACAATAGACTACCATGCAACCACTAAAAATCTTATTATGGAAGAGCAGGGAATATAATTCAGTGGTGGAGTGCTTGTCTAGCATGTGTGAGGCCCTGGGTTCAACCTCTACCACAACAAAAGCAAGCAAAAAAAATCTTATTATAGAAGAATTTGATTGTAAGCCTTTCTTTCCCCACAGTATAGTATTACATGAAAAAGTAAGATAAAAAAACTAAAAAGCAACATAATTTCAATTTTATAAAAATAAATATGTGTGTGTATATATGCATAGAAAAAATCTGGCAGAACCTTTCTAAAATATTAGTAAGAATTATCTTGAGATGATGAAACTAGAGTCTATTAAAATTGTTTTTTGTCCTTTTGGTAGCTCTTCTAACTTTTATTTATTCTACCTGTAAAAAGAAAAATGAGAAGTACACTTTTTTTAAAGAGATGCTTTTCTGTATTTATCAGTTTCTTCTTCTTGTTAGGTGCTATGGCATCAGGTCTGACTCATAGAGGCCCTATGTACAACAGAGTGAAACACTTCCCAACACTGTGCAGTACCTGGCGTTATGTCAGTGTTTCTCTGTTATTCACAGGGTTTTCAGTGATGGATTATTTTGGGAGTGGGCTGCCAGGTCCTTTTCCCTAGGCTGCAGCACCTGGTGTTCCCAGGCGGTCTCCTATCCAAGGACTAACCAGGTCTGACCCTGCTTAGCTTCCAAGATCTGGTGGGATCAGACACCACAAAAGCATGACTGCAGGTCATTGTCTTGAGATATCTAAAGATAATAATTGGTGAGATCCTCAAATATTCTTTAAACTAAAGGAAAATGGTAAACAATTCTCTCAGGGGCGCCGAGTCCTCTTACCTCATATTCTCTAATCTTTATATGGGCCTTTCTTTCCAGAACAGTTTTATTTGTGCTTTTTCTTTGTGTGCCACATATTAAGTTGGTAGGCACGTAAGCCTATGTTTCCAGGCAACATCAGTGGTGTTTAATGCATGCTGCAGGGCTCTGATGGGGTAGAGTCAGGTTCACTGTGTTCATGGCCAAGTGCAGGTAAGAAGTACCTGAGCCTTCACAGGTGGCCCTTGAGAAGGGAACGGGTAGTTGCTATGGGGGAGTTTCAGGCTGATTGCATGTCAGGAGGATGAGGGGATTTGGGAAAGCTCTGACTGAGGGAAGAGAAATAATGAAAAAAACTTTTTAAAATGCAGACTCACTAAATGGAGTCAAGGACTTGAATTGGTATTTATGTGAACATACACGTGTTTCACCAGAATCGATGTTCTTATATGTAGGGTTAGAGTGATGAGCAGAAATTCACAAAATTTTTTAGAAAGCAATATAATCATCTGCCTGTGCCAGCCAGCTTTATAAAAACCAAACACTGGCCTATATTTCATTAATTACAAAAGATTTTTCATGCCATATAATAATAGGACAATTATATTTCCTTAATATTTACCATAGGCTGGGATTTAGCTCAGTTGGTAGAGCACTGCTCTGCAGTCTCTGAGGTCCTGAGTTTCATTCCCAGCACCGCAAAAATGGGAGAAGGACGTGGCAACCCACTCCCAAGGCAATCCCAAAAAACAATCTGCCATTGAAAACCCTATGAGGGCCTCTATGAGTCTCGGACACGACTCGACGGCACCTAACAACAACAACAACAACAACAACAACAACAACAATAACATTTACCATAAATTAGGCACAGTGCTATGACAATTTATCACAGTGCTCTAGACAGTTGATGTCATGACCCCTCAGTCTGCTGTCTCCATTAATCTTTTTTTCAGTATTGCCCCCCCACACCCTACCTCCTTGCTCCACTCTCTCACAAAAGATAAAACATTAAATTTTATTTTAAAAAATAAACTAATTTTAAAAAAGACATAAAAACAAAATGAGCTGGGCATGGTGGTACACATTTGTAATCCCCAGCTACTCTACAAGATGAGGCAGGAGGATTATGAATTCAAGACCAGCCTGGTTTACATAGCAATTCCAAGTTCAGCCTTGGCAGGTTAGTGAGACCCTGTGTCAAAAAAATAAAAAAATAAAAAAATAAAAAGAAAAGAGAAGAAGCGAGGCATGGTTTAATTTAATTTAATTTAATCCCAGCAATGCAGAGGCAGAGGAAGGAGGATTGCAAATTCCAAGCAGAGGCAGCCTGAATAATTTAGTGAGACTCTGATCCAAAATAAAAAATAAAAATTGGGCTGGAGGTGCAGCCCAGTGGTAGAGCACTCGCAACATATGTGCGAGTCCCTGGGTTGAACTCTTAAGTACCTGGGGGGGAGGGGGAATAAATAACTTGTTCCACATTTGTAGAGTCAAAAGTGGCATAGGGTAGAAAGTTATTTTCATTGCTTTTGTTACAACAAGCTATGTACTCTACATTTAACCACTTGGGAAAAATAAAAGCTTAATGTTTGCTAGATCTCAGAGCAGTTGAATAATCACTGAATTCCTGAGTCTGTGGTCCAGGAAAAAAGTTCTGCCCTAATTTATATCTCATCTCCCTGTGGGGTTGGGTAGATCCACTTTTATCACTATTATTACTATCCCTTATTTGAAAAAGTTAATTAAGAATCCATTCTCAAGCCAGGCACAGTGGCACACACCTGTAACCCCAGCAGCTGGGGAGGCCAGGGCAGGAGGGTTGCAAGTTCGAGACCAGAGGTGGTCTGTGTAATTTAGTGAGACCCTGTCTCAAAAGAAGGGGGGGAGCGCTGGGGGTGCAGTTCTTTGGTCCAGCGCTTGCAAAGCATGCAAGCTCAAGGCCCTGGGTTCAACGCCCAGTACGGCCAAAAAAAAAAAAAAAGACTCCATTCTCTTGAAATAAAGCAATGGTCACACCAGAGGCAATGGACACAAGTGAAATTAGCACTGCAAGGACCATTGTGGGTTCTCATGATATGCCCACCGACATTTCTGCCACATGGACAGGTGTTGAAGGAGAAATGGGACCAGCTGTGATCCAACCTCTGCAAGGGCCTCCTCCACAGAGTTGCACATATGTATCTGCTTTTCACATTGTTACAGATTAGAAATCATTACTTTGCCAAATCTTGTCAAGAGGCACTTGATATAGAGATTAGATAAGTTTGGCTACTTTACTTAGGAAAATGTCCATTGTAGGATTTTGAAAGTCCAGTGAGAATGACTGTGCCAGAATTAATAAGCCAACACAATGACCATCTTAGTTTAGGCCTCTGTGATAAAATTCTGTAAATTGGGTGGCTTTAAAATAACAAGAATTTATTTCTCACAGCTCTAGAGGCTGAGAAGTCCAAGATCAAGGCATCAGCAGCTTCAGTGGCTGGTGAGGGCTTGCTTCCTTGTTCATAGATAGCCATATTCTCTCTGTGTTCTCTCCTGGTAGCAGGAGCAAGGAAGCCACTTGGAGCTTTTTTACAAAGGTACCAATCCATGTCTGAGGGCTCCACCCTCAAGATCCAATCACCTCCCATAGTCTCTACTTCCAAAAGCCATCACATTGAGGGAACAGGTTTGAATCTATGAATTTTGGGGGATGCAAATATTTGGTTGATAGCAGTGACTAAACAAGAAAACATTTTTTTTCCCATTTTTCTCTTCAATAGCTTGATAATGAAGTTGAAAAGACAGCAAATCTTGTTATTAGCAACTGGAATCAACAAATTAAGGCAAGTATCCACAAGTATCATTTGTCTAAAGTCAACTTTTGGGATTGAAGCTTTTTTCTCTTGCACAAGCATGATCATGTGTTCTAGAGCTAGTACTTTTAAATGCTAGCTGAAGAGCAAAATATTTCCTCACCTTAGTTACTACATAAATATATCTTAACTAAACCAAGGAAAAGTAAAGCTCAAAATATGGTTATTAGTGACTCGGGAGGCTGAGGCTAGAGGATCACAAGTTTGAGGCCAGAAGCAGCCAGTGTAATTTAGAGAGAAACTTACAAAATAATTTAAAAATTTAAAAAATAACAAAAGAGGCTGGAGGTGCAGCTAAGTGGTGGAGCATTTGCTTAGCATGTGCAAAGCCCTGGGTTCAACTCTAAGTACTGCAAAAACAAAAATGTGTGTGTGTGTGTGTGTGTGTGTGTTTGTGTCTTATGTGTATATGTGTGTGTGTGGTTATTTGTAGCTAACACTTACGTGGCATTTATTATGTGCCAAGTGCTATATATTTGTCTGTTTGATCATCACAACAACCCAATTGATATGTGACCTTGCATTTTCCTGTTTTACAGTGGGGAAACTGAGACACAATTTAAGTAATTTGCAAGGGTAAAAAGCTGGTTAATGGTTGAACTGAGAATTCAAGTTCTTGGACTCTAATGTCACTGCTTTTTGCCATTGTGCTATACCCACTGCCTGTCTGTATAATTTGAAATGTAGGGTAAATGACAAATACCCTCTGTGTTTTGTTTTTTGTTTTAAGAAGGGAATTAGTGATCTCTGCCTCACTAGAGAGAGGTTGAGGTGGGCAGTAGGGAGTGACATGTCAAGAGGATGTATATGTAGATTCCACAAGTGTGCATGGTCCACCTTTTATGTGCCATGCTATACTAAGACATGATCCTTATTTTCAAGTACTTTATAATTTAGTTGGCTAGATAACATATGGACAGAAAATAGTGAGAAAGATTTCTAAGGAGATGAATTATGATGTAGTGTGAGAAGCTGGAGCATACCACTATTGGTTCTTAAGCAATGAAAATAGCAGATGGTATCCACAAGCACAGAAGATTATTCTAGAATAATCTGGTGTAGGAGGAATGCATTTTGAGTAGGAAGAGGCTAGAGAATCTGCTAAGAAAACCAATGATCCTGTTGGAGGGAACTTGTACTCCAAAGAATTAAAATTTTCCTTTTCCATCTCCAAAGTGTTAGTGCCCAAAGAGAAACTTTGCAAGTAAACAGCCACTAATGCCAAATAACCAGAGATGCTCTCAGAAGCAGGTGGCCTCAAGGTTACTTCTGAAGCTTCTGCTGAAACTGAGGACTCCAGAGACCAAGGACATTAATAAGAAATGCTTGAGATAAATGAATTTCTATGCCCACAGTAATTGTACTGGTAAAAGGGGCTCATGAAAGTCACCTCTATAATAAATATTTAAAACTCTCAGAAAAAGTATCCAGTTGTTTGTTTTTAATTTTGCTCTTGATTTTCTGAGCTTTCTTTAAAAGGATTTGTTTTTTAAAAACCAAGTTCCTTTAAGTATTCAGCTTTCACAGGAAATACAATACAATGGACCAAAAGTTAGAAACAATGCTCTGAAGCTGCAACTGCTTCTAAGAACAAAACCAAAAACATATTTTATTATATCTCAATTCTTACCAAGTCATTTTTTCAAATAAATGATTTTATTTTTTATGAAGATCAACAGAAAAATGAGAACATAAAATTCTTGAGCTGTAATAACTTTCTTCCCAGCTGCAGTGCAATGGATGCTGGGTGTCTGTAAGGATATACAATCTATTTTGGAGGCAGGAATGCAAAGCCTTAAAGGATCAAGTACTCTTGTCTGACTGGTTGAAGGTGGAGGAAAAGGGTTGTGAGCTGCTTGTTCCTTGAACTCCCTCTTGTAGAGCCTTCACACGTTTCCAGAAAGGTAGAAAGCTTTGCCTCTAATTCCCAAGGTAAAAGCCCAAGGAAAGAAAGACCTGAGCTCTTCACCCCTTCTTTGTTTAGTTTATAGTGCTTGAAATCTTGACTTTTCTCCCTATGTCTCCCCTCAATACCCCAACAAATGCAGAGCAAATGCCCAGCTCTCGAGCCTGGGCATCCAGAGCAAGATTTCTTCCCTTGCTGAATCTTTAAAAGAACATTTTAAAACAACCTCAACTGAGCTGACTACAGTGGCAAACACCTATCATCCCAGAACTCTGGAGGCAGAGGTAGGAGAATCCAGAGTTCAGGGCCAGCCTGGACTATACAGTGAGTTCCCAGGCAGCCTGGGTTACATAGTGAGACCCTGTCTCAAAAACATACATATATACATAGATAGATAAATAGATAGACAGACAGACAGACAGACAGACAGACAGACAGACAGATAGATGATAGATAGATAAAATAACCTCAACTGTGGCCCGGGTTGATTTAAAAGAATAATGCAGGCAGTCTTCTATATTTGCTTTTTTGTGCTTGTTCTTGTTTTGTTTTGTTTTTGGTAAAACCATTATTATAGCTAGAACAATGTTTTGGAGGCTTGAAGATCTTTGATGATTTAGCAAAATATATAACCCTCTGGAGTGTACCCAATATAAAGACTAAATATACAGTGGTTCTCAAACAAAATGTTCACTGCTGTGATATTTTAGGTAGATTCTGAGGTGGAGGGGGGAATGAACAACTGAAAATACACAAACATTAAATCTAGCAGATGAACAGGCCTTGTTTCAAAACAGAAAAGCTGCTTCTCTTGATATTAGTTTTTGTTCCTTTTTTCCTTGTTTATGTGCTTTTGACTGTAGGCTAAGAAAAAATTAATGGTGAATACCAAGAAGCATGAAGCACTTTTCCATCTTGTAGAAAGCACTAAGCAATCTATGACTAACAAGGAGAAGCAGAAGGTAAGCTGTCATGGAGGCTGGGTGCACACACGGCTTGCAGATGTACTTCCTGCCCTCAGCTGGGAGCACGAGAGAATTGGCTTGTTTCTCCCTCTGTGTGGGGTTCCTGTAGAGCTGTAGGTTGGCAGAGAATGAGAAGAGATTTCACATCATTCCTGGTCCACATATATTTTCAAAAAATATTTAAAATGTGTTATTATTAAAAGTTCATTTGGTGTCCAATTTTTTAATAGAGAACCCTATTAATAAAAAACCCAGTTCACACTCCAAATAAATAAAATATATATATTTTATATATGTTGGATATGATATATAGTACTTCATATATTATAGTAATATGCTATGAACATTTCAAAACAAAGTAGAAACATTTGCAGGATGAAATAAAAATGAATTAACATTTTAAATGGCTAGCTAATCATGATGTTGTTATATAATCACTAAATAATAATTATTAAGTAAGTGTATAAGCAAAATATACACTGGAGGCAAGGCTTAGACTTAGCCATTGTTGTTGTTAGGTCCCATCGAGTTGGGTCCAACTAATAGTGACCCTATGCCAGGGTACGCCTATTGACAAACTTAACCATGGTTGTTGGTAGCTGCCGTCGAGTCGGTATCCGACTCATAGCGACCCTCATAGGGTTTTCAATGGCTGACTGTTTTGGGATTGTCTTGGGAGTGGATTGCCACGTCCTTCTCCCAACTTAACCATAGTAAATATAAATTCATATTTCTGATAGTCCTCTTGATAATTTCAAAAATTTTAAATAATTACATAATTAAAGCAGGGCATAGTGGCACTGGTCTGCAATCACAGTGACTCAGGAGGTGGAGCCAGGAGGATCACAGGTTCGAAGCCAGAGGCAGCCTGTGCAACTTAGCAAGACCCAGTCTCAAAATATAAAATGTTTTGCTGTTGCTGTTAGGTGCCATTGAGTCTGGTTCAACTCATAGCAATCCTGTGTACAACAGAATAAAATATTACCTGACACTGCCATGCCTGGCACTGTGTCAGTGCTTTTCTGCTATTCATAGGGTTTTTGATGGCTGATTGTTTTGGGGTTATTTTTGGGACTGGGCTTCCAGATCCTTCTCTCATTTTTGCAGTGCTGGGGATTGAACCCAGGGCCTCAGGGCACACAGAGCAGCACTGTATCAACTGAGCTAAAAAATAAAAATGAGTTGGGGGTAGAGCAGTTGGAAAGTATGTGTGAGGCGCTGGATTCAACCCCTAAGTACTGCCAATAATAATAATAATAATAAATTTTTTCAGCCAGGGGCAGTGGCACACACCTATAATCCCAGGAGCTCAGGAGGCAAGAGGCAGGAGGATCACAAGTTTGAGACCAGAGGCAGAAAATATGGGCTGGGGGAGGGCAGCTCAGTGGTCCAGCACTTGCAAAGCATGCAAGCAGGAGGCCCTGGGTTCAACCCCAAGTACTGGAAAAAAAAAAAAATTCCATTGACTTCTTTTCAGATTTCACTAGATCATCCCAATTTTTGCTTTTTCATGTAAGCAATGGCATGCTTATAACAAGGAGTAAGAGAAAGCATAGCTCTGAGTTTTTTGTATGCCTGTTTTGTTTACACTGTTAGTTATAAGATCAGCCTACAAGCTCTTGGCAGAAATCTTTAAGACATTTGTGCACTTTGTGTATGGTGACCTAATTAAAGCTAGACAATATATCTGTAAACCCACGTAACCCAGGCTCATGTCAATGGCCACATGTATCAGGATGCTAGAAGTGAAGACCCTTGTGAGGGCCCAGGGCAGCTTCTCGTGTGGCAGAATCCTCACTTTCCCCAGCCACTTCAGAAACCACAAACGTCCATGTGTGGTCACCCATGTCCACTCATGTATCTAATAAAGTAAGCTTGGTAACTGTGTTCTTAGGCAAAAATAAACACAATACTGTAGGGCAGGAGTAAAATCAAGTGCTTTCTGTTCACATGCCAAAAGGTCACCTCATGCACCTCCTGTCCTATGTATCCCAGATTAGATACCCTGGAAATACTCAATACCTTGTTCAGAAGATGGAGTTACCCTGTGCCGGGCGTGATGGTGCACGCCTGTAATCCCAGCAGCTCGGGAGGCAGAGGCAGGAGAATCGCAAGTTCGAGACCAGAGGAAGTCTGCGTAACATAGCGAGACCCTGTCTCAAAAAGTAAAAAAATGGGCTGGGGGTGCAGCTCAGTGGTTCAGGACTTGCAAAGCATGCAAGTGTGAGGCCCTGGGTTCAACCCCCAGTACAAAAAAGAAGAAGAAGAAGAAGACGGAGTTACCCTAAGGAAATGCAGCCAGAATCAGTGCAGTCCCAAACATGCTTAAAAGGAGAGGAAAATTGTCATTGTCACTGGCTATATCATTTCATCTGAAGAAACTATTAGTTGAATAATTTAAATTCATTGTTAGCAAGATTTTACAAGGTTCTTCTTTCTTCACAAGTCAGTCTTCACAGTTCAAAATGATCATAACAATGTTGAATAATGAGCAGCTATGAGGAGGCTAGCCCACAGTGTGTAAGAGGGCATTCAGAGCCCACATTAGGAGCTATTCTTTATGAATGTCAGCAGTAACAAAGGAAAAAGCTTCCTTCCTTCATTTGTAGCTTTCCTGGGAGGTCAAAGTCCACCAGCCTCCCCTGCCTTCTTCCTCCTGCAGAGAGACCTGCAACCATGCCCATTGCCTATGGTTACATCACAGAGTCCTCCCATCTTCACTGCTTAACCTGGCAGCTGATATTTAGTCTGAAAGTTGAGCACCTGAGCAGCATTCCTTTCTCATTCACATAGAAGCACCCTGACCATCCACCTGGGCCAGTCCTCTGCGCTGCTCAGCAATTCTCCCTGTTTTCCTGCTTGTCAGCCCCTCTTCTCACCAGAAGCTGATGTAAACCTCCATCCTCTCCCCACCTCCACCCTCACCACCCACTCCCAGTGGACTATCCTGCTTCCTACCTCACAGAGTAAACAGAAGTCAGCACAGCCATCTGCCTGCTCAAGGAATTGCACCTACCTATCTGCCACAGAGGCTACTTCTTTCCCCGGTGTTCCCACCCATGCCATCCTGTCTTTCACAGACCCCTCTGATTATCCTCTTGAGTCTTGGAGACTCCTCTGCAATGGTTCCTCCCATCAGTTGGCTCAGCTCCCCCATCTGAGTCTGTCTGTGCTGCTATAACTGCAGGCATTTACTCCTCACAGCTCTGGAAACTGGAAGTCTGAGGTCCAGGTGCCAGCAAAGCCATATGCTGGTGACTGCAAGCCTCTGTTTATAGCCTCACAGGGCAGAAAGAGATCCCTGGGTTACAAGGCCACTAAATCTATTCATGAAGACTCCACTCTCCAGATCTAATCACTTCCCAAAGGCTGCACCTTCTAATACTATCACGTGTAGGATTAGAATTTCAACATATGCATTTTGGGGGCACATGAACATTCAATCCATTGTCCCCTTATCTTGGGGGAGCAGGAAGAGTCAGAGGTACTTTTTCATGGACCTGTTCTTGTTCTTCTACCATCCAATTTCATTCTTTTTGTAGTAACATTTTCTGAAAGAACCGTGTGGGTTCTGTCTCTACTTCCTCATCTCCTGTTCACCCCTCAAACACTCTAATCAAGCTTTCCCCAACATTCCGGAAACACAGAGTATTTTTTGCCATGGAAAACAATGTCCTCTTTGTTGTGAGTGAAAGCCAACTTTCCGGTACTTTCCAGTTCTTATCTTATTGAACTTCTTGGAGCATTTTTGCACATTGTTTATTTCCTCCTTCTAGAATCATTCTCTTCTTTTAACTTTAGCAGTAGCTTACTCTTTTGGTTTTCCTCTCACCTATCTGGAAATTTAATATTAGGTTGCTTTACGGACTTCCCTTTTTTTGCCTGACCTTTAAATATTGCTGTTTCTAAGGATTTTTCTCCTGGGATTCTCTGCTTAATTTACCATTGTGTCTCCAATGTCCAACATATTACCCTCAATATCAGGTACCAAATGAATAATAGGTACTCAAAAAATATACTCTCAAGGCTTCAGCTACTCCATTTATGTTGTTGTTGTTGTTGTTGTTAGGTGCCGTCGAGTCGGTATCCGACTCATAGCGACCCTCTGTACAACAGAGGAAACACTATTGTCAGTGTTTCTTTGCTGTTCATAGGGTTTTCAATGGCAGATTGATTTTTGGGAGGGGGTTGCCAGGTCCTTCTCCCAAGCCTACAGCTTCTGGTGTTCCCAGGCGGTCTCCCATCCAGGTACTAACCAGGCCCGACCCTGCTTAGCTTCCGAGATCTGACGGGATCGGATGCCACAGGGCTACCGCTGCAGGCCCATTTGTGTTAACAATACCTAATTTTAAATCTCCAGTCACACTGGAGATTCTAAGCCACTTTCTGGTACCTCAAACTCAACATCCAAAATCAGATCCACCATTTCTCTCTACCAAAGACGCACTTTATTATTGTGTTTTCTAGATCTTTGAATATTGCCACCTGCCGTGCCCTCCCAGTTCTAACTCCTAAACCAAATACTTCTTGAGTTTGTTTACTTATACCCAACTCCCTGCCACTGCTCTCTCTCAGGCCACCACCATCATTCATCTGGATTACTGCCAGTAACACATTGATCCCTTTACCTTCCATGTGGCCTCTTACTGTCTACTGTCCGTGTACAAGCCAAGCTGACTTTCCTTAGACTCAAATCTGAGCACATCCATTATTCTCCTTTTAACAGCCTCTGAAAGCATTCCAATGACCTCAGAATACAGTACATAGTCCGTTATGTGGCCCTCAGTCCCCTCCCTGAGCTGACTCTGCCTTCTGCTTCTGCATTGTCTCTTACTCTCTCTCTCCCCCTCTCTGTGAGCTCCAATCTCACAAAAACATTTTTCTGTTTATGCCATGCTATTTTGCCTCACCAATTACTGCACTCATATTAGGCTTATGCATACAGAGATCTTTCTTTTTTCAGCACAGTCTATATGCAAAGTCATAGCTTAAAATGTAGGTGCCTCTCATAGTGCCCCAGTGACATCCAAGCCCTTCTTCATCCTATAATACTTGAGACCCATCAAGCAGGATGGTAATGGTTTGTGCACATCCTTTACTAAGGAAGAAGCCTGGCCCATGACACACTTAGGGATTTAATATATGCTAGGTGAATAAATGGATGAAATGTTTCTCCAAAAAGAAAAAAGGAAAGAAAAAGAATTCAATCTGACAAATTTTAGCAAAAGAAGTTTCTTTCATTCTTTTTCTTTTCTTTCTTTCTTTCTTTCTTTCTTTCTTTCTTTCTTTTTCTTTCTTTCTTTCTTTCCTTCTTTCCTTTTTTTTAAAATTTTTTATGGTACTGGGTGGTTGAATCTAGGCCTTGCATATACTTCACAAGTGCTCTGCCACTCGGCTGCATCCTCTAGTTCATTTTTATGGTTTTTTGTTTCTTTCTTTCTTTTTCTTTCTTTTTTTTTTTTTTTTTTTTTTTTTTTTTT
>VMDO01000582.1:146353-170721 GCA_007922755.1 Pedetes capensis | reverse complement strand
ATAGGGTCTTGCTAAATGATGCAGGCTGTCTCTGGCCTCGAATTTGTGATCTTCTTGCATCTGCCTCCAGAGTCGCTGGGATTACAAGCATGCACCACCACACCAGGCTGGATGTTTCTTAAATAAAAAGATAGAGCTGAGTGTGGTGGTGCATGCCTACAATCCCAGCACTTGGGAGGCTGAGGTAGGAGGATTGCTGCGAGTTTGAGGCCAGCCTCTGTCTCAACAAAACAAAATAAACCCCAAATGATCAAAACCCATGAGTCCACATTCTTCTTTTATAACTATTTGGGACAATTTCCCAAAGATTTGTTGTGCAAAAACTTTTGGTCAGTGGTGCTATGGTGTAGACTAACAAATGTGAATGGTAATCTCAAAAGTGATTTGGACCAAAGCAAACAAGTAAACAAAAACTCTAATTGAAAAAACTGAGAGGGAGTGACTTGATTCTCATAATTAGGGGTCTGAGCATTCTCCATAAGAATCTACGAACAAAAATTTAGCAAAGTTTAGCCCAGGCACTTCTGGGGCCCTTTCACTGTATTGTTATCAGGTTAAAATTCACAAGCTCATGTTTCTATGGATAGATGTTGTTCATTACATTTGAATTATAAAACCACCATGCCCCCTTGTAGGTCATACATCATGGTTGAAGGACAGTTGAGTAGGTAGCATACCAGTTAGAATAATAAAGTGAATGCTATTAATATTCAGCATTTTGAATGAATGTTCTTCATTATTGTAACATTAGTCAAGACATCAAATAGGGTCATTCTTAAAAGCCTTTGTCTCTGTACCTGAAACTCCTAAACTGCTAAAATCAGGGGGGTTCTTGATAGTCCTTAAGGTGTAGCTTGAGGACCATTTGCATGAGAATCATCTGAGTAGGGAGTGAAAATTCAGATTTCCCAATCTCACCTTAGAGCTGCTGAGTCAGTATTATCACTTGTAGGGGCTCCAGAAGTTGCTATTTTACAAGCACACTGGATCATTCCCAGGCTCACTGAAGTTGGAGACTCATGCATGCTAACGATCTTTCTCATCTCTCAAAAATATGAAGTTACTTCTATGGGCATTTTGATCGTTCGTTTCAACTGCTGTGGTCTAGAGTATTGTATTGCTTGGGTTTTCCGGAAGATTTAACAAATAGAATAGCAATTTTGGGGAATAGGCCAGAGGGTAACTCTTTGTAAAGAGTGGCTTACTGAGGAGCAGGTTAAAAGAAACCATCTGTCAAGCTGTTCATAACTTGCAGTGAAAGTGGGCACGTGTCTCAGGTTTTTCACAAATGTTTAAGTTCTATGCCAGGTGTCAGACATTGCAAAATTGTGCTGTACGTGTATTACCTACTGAATCCTTAAAGCAACCCAGTGAAAAAGGAGCTATCATTAGCCTTATCATAGAGATGAAAAACCTGTGGCTCATGAAGCTTAGGTAACTTGTCCTGCAGCTAGAACCAAGCTTCACATCCTGGAGGTCTGGTTCCAAAGCTCTACTTCTGGCTTTAAGATAGTCAGATAAGATGGTGGCCATGCCTATTCTGAAGATTAGTTCCAAAAATTATATGATTCCACAAGTCTGTACTTTTTTCCTGGAAAGAAATGCAGGCACCTAAAGGATTTATCAAATAAGACTATACGATACATTGGTAGATTACAGTTTAAATTGGAGATCTTTGACCTGTATTATGGATTCTCAAATGCACTCTCATTTGGCCTTCTTGATTTGCTGAATGTTGACAGATCACTTCATATTTAAGGCCTCAATTTCCTCATGTGTAAAATTGAGTGTATCATACCGAAGGGATCTTTGGTTTTCTTCTGGCTCTGCCATTAAGTTTTTCTGAAAAAGATCCTTGGTTTTGTCATTTTTAGTTCCTCCTTATAAAGAGCTGAGAAGTTAGAAACATCATTGGGCCACATATAGTTCTTTCTGTGGAATTACAAAGGGCTTTTGTGAATGTATTAATGAATACGTGACAATGACATTTTACTTTAGCTCCTCAATAAACTGAGAAAATCGACTGAAAAGTTGGAAAAGGAGGATGAAAATTACTACCAAAAAAACATGGCGGGATATTCAACTAGATTGAAATGGGAAAACACACTAGAAAACTGTTACAAGGTAAGTTATGCGTTCACATCTTTCTTCTTCCATAGAATTTTGTTTGACCTTGGAAATGAAGGTCAGATCTACTGTTACCAGACCTTATTTCTGATGATCCTCACTCATATTATGACTAGACAAATCATATTTCCTCTGTTTCCATTACTCCATTTATACAATTACCAATGAAAATTTATAATCATTAGTCAGAGTTTCTGTTCTTAATTCTCAATGGACACATTAACACTCAACTAACTTCAAAAGAGTACTGTCAAAGTAAATTGTAAATTAAGGCTTAGTTATTAGGCACTGGAAATGAGTCTTAGGCATGAGACCTCATACGATCACTTCTTTTCTATGCCAGGAATTCTATTGGGCACTAAATACATAGCAATGAATAAATGAAGTACTCAGCACTTCAAATGTGTACCTTAGAGCAAACAGATACATAAAGAATGAATAACGGCAAATTTTCCAACAAAGATAGGCAAAATATGTGAACAGGTCACAAAAGGGAAAGTAAAAATCACCATTAAATATATAAGAAATTAGGCAAAAATAGGAAATAATGCCAAGTATTATCAAGGATGTTAGAAAACAAGAATTCTTATACCTTTCTAGTAGGAATAATTTAATGGTATCTAGTAAAATTGAAATGTGTATGTGCCCATCACAATGAAGCTCCCCTTTTAGGCAAATATTCTGAAGAAATAATTATACCTCTACTTAAAGAATAATGCAAATGAATGTAGCCAGGCACTGAGGTGCATGCCTATAATCCCAGCAAATCTGGAGGCTGAGGCAAGAGGATTTTAAGTTTGAGGCCAGAGGCAGCCTGAGCAATTTACCAAGACCCTGTCTCAAAAAATAAAAAGGGAGTAGGGGTGCAGCTCAGTGGTAGAGTGCTTATCTAACATGTATGGGACCCCAGCTCCAATCCCCAGTAGTGTGTGTGTGTGTGTGTGTGTGTGTGTGTGTGTGTGTTAGAGAGAAAGAGAGAGAGAATAAAAGAATGTTTATTATAGAATTGTTCAAAATGGCATAGTGAGAAAAAACATATACTCACCAATATAGCACTCTTAAAATGTGCTCTACACTGGAAAGGAGGCAAATATTCAGTAATAAAAAGAAAATTAACCTAGGTGCTGTAGTGCATGCTTGTAATCCCAGCAACTCAGAAGGCTGAGGCAGGAGGATTATAAATTCAAGCCCAGAAAGTAACCTGCAAATTTGGTGAGACCTTGTCTCAGAATAAAAAATTAAAAAGGGGGCTGGATATGTGACTTGGTGGTCGAGTGCTTGCCCTGCATACATGAGGCCCTGGGCTAGACCTGCAATAAAAAAAATCAAGACTACATTTAAACATGAATTAACCTCAAAAAGATGATATTGAAGAAAAGAAATATAGCATTTATACAATCTATGCAAATTTTTTAAAATGTTGGAATCACACCCACACTATACTGAGTTGATATGTGCGTATGTAACCATGCACATGGACCAGACTGGACCTATGCTGGGCTAGGGGAATGGAGCTCATGCTGGGATTGGACAGGACTGCCACGTCCAGCCTCTTAGCTTCAGGACCACACGTGGGAAAGCCACACAATCACCCCAGGATCAAAAACTACTTCAGCTATATATGACTAGCTTAGCTCTCTATTTGTAAGTCAGCATAAATATGACCATCTTATACAATTACCAACACAGGATGGTGAGAACACAAATGTTTGTTTTATTTTTTTCCCATATGTTTTAAGTTTTAAAAATGTTTAAAGCAGCTATAATTTTAAAAAGCAGTGAACCAATGGCAACTTGTAGCAAGCACTTGGTGTTGACGTGGTCAGGCACTATGCCAAGTGCACTCACAGGCATCGTATTCTGTGCCCATCACAATATCATGAGGAAGGTAAGAATCCTACGCCCAATTTATAGTTGAGGATACTAAAGCCAGAGAAGTGAAGTAACTTGAAGATGGTTTTGGAGTCTCTCTGTGCTCCTGTCCCCGTAAGAACTGGGGGAGGGAAGGCTGTAGGCAGGCAGGAACTAAAGTGCTGTGTGGAAATGTCTCACAGTTCTCCCATCTTCAGGGCAGGATAGAAGCAGGTTAATAGAAGAAAGAAGAATGTAAAGAAGAGTTAAAACCTTGGGCCAAGGAGGGAAGTGAATAAAAAGAAGCCCTTCTTTAATTTACATCTTTGAACAGAGGATTCCAGCACTGCCCTTGCTTATGCTGAACGAGTTGTAGGTGAAAATGATAAGGAAAAGCCAGTCATTTGAAGTCCAATTTGACCCATTTGATGTCTGCCTCTCCCACCTGGCTCTGACTTCGCCTTGTCTCCCAGGACTTCCCAGTGAAGCTGTAGCTTTCCATGAGGCTGGCTTCTGTGAGCAGCAATTTTAGGAGATAGGGGAGAAATTGCAGCTCCTAATCCATCCTCCAGGCACTCTTTAAAGCCTATGAGAAAAATATGTAAGCTTAGCATCTCCATCTTCCTTACCCTTCTACCTATGTCACGGCAACAGGCCAGTAATGGTTCTTACCTACTTCAGCTGGCATCAGGCTGGCTGGCGTCTGCTATGTGGGGGCTATTGCTGGTGTTCCCCTCGTCATCAGAGGCTCTTCCCAGATCTCTCCTGCCTTCATCCCAGCTTCCCTGCTCCCTGTTAAGATCCTTCCACTCCTTCCTTTCCCCAGTCTTTCAGTAATGCGATTTTTTTATATTGACGCACCGTGGAAATGATCTTTCCTTCCAGTGTCATCCTGACTGTGGCAATAAATACATTCGTTCACATTTCAGAATTCCCTCCTTTTGACTTTGGCTTGTTTGTTGTTGCTGTTTTCATTGTTTCATTAGAATCCAACTCAAAGCCATACTCTCCTTGTGGAAGAATAGGATTTCCTTTCACTTCTCTTGTGTCCTGGATTTTTACTACCACTGCTCTGGAGACCATCCATCTCCCACTCGGTCTCCTTTTTATTTCGCACAACTCCTCTGACCCTACCTTCCTTTGTAGTCCCTTCTGCCTCCTGATGCCAGCTCAGGCCCACTGGACCCCCACTGGAGACAACCACTGATTAGGCATCCTTGCTCCGCTCTAGCCCCCAGTAATGATGCCCTTACTTTGCATTCCCTTGACTTGTATCTACTCAGTCTATACTAACAAGTCATTGACCCACATATAACCCTATACATTCTATATATTTACAAACTCAGGGGTAAAAATGTTAGATTTGTGAAGACAAGTGACAAAAAGCAGACTGAATTCCTTAAAGAATTCTTTGTAATTGTGATCGATGGGAATAGGACAATTAAGTTCTCTTAATTTCGTTTTTTTTTTTTGTCCATTCTTTTACCATCCTGTAAAAATGGAGTATAGAATTTTATAGTGCTATGAAGTGTCCTCTTACCCCTTATTATTCTACAGATTGAATTTCCAGATCTCTTCAGAGAACGTTCACTGAACTATGCTCAAGGCAGTTTCCTAGATATTCTGAGAAATATAAAGTATGGCTACCAAACAATGAAACAAATCATACAAACTGCATGTCAAAATCAGCCTTATTTTGGCATAATCATACATTTTCTTTCATAATCATACCATGTTCTTACCTTCCATCAAGAAACAATCCAATTGGTAGAAATAATCTATATTTTCAAAAAATAGCCACACAATCAAGAATCGCCAAATTACTTTCTCAGGAATTGTTTTACAAAGGTATTTCCAATATGTGTCGAGAGTCTTAAAATATTCCTTTTCTCAACCAGTGTTTCTCATCTGAGCCACAGAGCACAGAAATTATTTGAGTGACCCTTTTCTCATCTCTCCAGAGGATGGTGGTTGACCAGTACCCCTCTAGGTGTAGGTGGCCATGCATTATGGTCATGTGTTGTTCAATGACAGAGGCACATTCTGGAGGCAATTTCATCATTGTGTGAGCATTCATAGAGTGTATCCACACAGACCTTGATGGTGTAGGTTAGTCACTCACGATTCCCCTGATGGAATCAAGAGATGAAGGAGGCATGAGATGTACAAAGCTGCTGCCAGTTTAATGCTTAATGCACTACACTGTTTTGTGGTAATTTCTTTAAATAGTAGAAGGAATACAATCTAAAACAGTGATTAAAAAGTATGGCATAATAAATGCATAAGCCAGTAACACAGTTATTTATTATCATCAGGTATTAAACACTATACATAATTGTAGGTGCTATGCTCTTTTACTAGCCTGCAGCTGTAGCACTGTGGCATCCGATCTTGTCAGATCTCAGAAGCTAAGTAGGGTTGGGCCTGATTAGTACTTGGATGAGAGACTGCCTGGGAACACCAGAAACTGTAAGCTTGGAAGACGGACCTGACAACCCACTCCCAAAAATCAATCCACCATTGAAAACCCTATGAATAGCAGAGAAGCACTGACAAAGTATTTCACCTGTTGTAGATAGTGTCACAATGAGTCGGATACTGAGTCAATGGCACCTAATAACAACAACAACATGTTCTTTTACTAGTTAGTGCAATAAATTTGTTGACACCATCGTCCCCCAAAAGGTGAATTGTGTTGTGCTCTGATGGCTGTGGGGCTGGGATTCAGCTCAATTGGTAGAATATCACTCTGCAGTCTCTGAGGTTCCGGGTTTGAGTCCCAGCACTGCAAAAATGGGAGAAGGAAGGGGCAATCCACTCCTGAGGCAATCCCAGAAACAATCAGCCATTGAAAACCCTATGAGGGTTGCTATGAGTCAGACACAACTCAACAGCACCTAACAACAACATGATGGCTATGATGTCAGTGTGTAATAGGAATTTTTCAGCTCCTTTATAATTTTCTGGGATCACCGTGTATATGGTCTGCATTGACCAAAAATTCATTACACAGCACGTGGCTATGCATGCAATGGATGCTTTTGGACATTAGTGCTTAATTCTTTCCCACACCCCTATTGAAAAAGGTAATTTCCTTTTTACAGATCTGTCTTGAGGAAATAAATGAAATCACGACACAGATTTCTGTTCAAGATACGTTAAAAGTAAAAGGGAAGAAACAACCCAAATGGCTAACATTAAAGGGTTGGTAAAATGGTTCAATATAAACCTATACAAGACACATAATTAAAATGGTGTTTTCAGAGACTGGTGGTGCAGGAAATTGTTCATGTGGAAGTTTAAGTAAAAAAAAACAAGTTGATAATTAGAAGATAAAATCATACACACATTGTTGTTAGGTGCCATCGAGTTGAGTCTGACTCATAGTGGCCCTATGTACAACAGAACAAAACACTCCCCGGGACTGTGCCAGGCACACGATCTTTTTTACGTTTAAGACCATTGTTATAGTCACTGTGTCAATCCATCTTCTTTTTATTCTGCTGACGCCCCATTCTCCCAAATATAATGTCCTTCTCCAGGGATTCGTCCCTCCTGACTTGTTGTTGTTAGGTGCCGTCGAGTCGGTATCTGACTCATAGCGACCCTCATAGAGTTTTCAATGGCGCACTGTTTCAGGATTGCCTTGGGAGTGGATTGCCAGGCCCTTCTCCCATTTTTGTGGTGCTGGGAATTGAACTTGGGACCTCAGAGACTGCAGCGCAGTGCTCTACCAACTGAGCTAAATCCCAGCCACATGTCCAAAATACATGAGACGCGGTCTAGCCATCCTTGCTTCCAAGTAGCACTCTGGTTGTACTTCTTCTAGGCTGGATCTGTTGGTTCTTTTGGCAGTCCATGGTATATTCAATATTTGTCTCCAGCACCATAATTCAAAAGCATCAGTTCTTTTCCTGTCTCCCTTTATTCAATGTCCAACTTTCAGAAGCATACATACACACATACCTAGACTGAAATACATCATAATGGTCATCTCTGGGTGGAAGAATTATGGATGATTTTAGAATGTATTATTTGGGACTCTTTGTGGCCCTTGAACAATGTCTCAAAGCACTTAGGAGGCTGTTGAAATTTAGATTCCTGCTAGGTACAGTGGCTTATGCCTGTAATCCCAAGGACTCCGGAGGCAGAGGCAGGAGGATCACTAGTTCAAGGCCAGAGGCAGCTTGCATAATTTAGCGAGACCCTGCCTCAAGATAAAAAAATGAGAAAGGGGCTGAGGGTGCAGCCCAGTGGTAGAGCACTTGCTAAAAGTATGTGTGAGGTCCTGGATTCAACCCCTAAGTACTGAAAAAAAAAAAAAAAAAAAAGAAAAAAAAGAAAAAGAAAGAAATTCATATTCCTGAGCAATTCCCAGACCTGGCGAATCAGAACCTCTAAATGATTTTAGGAATGTAACTTCTAGGCATTTTAGAGTTCGAGTGTCCCTGCTCTAGAAGGATAGTGTGGCATTTTTAAAAATCTGTTTTATAGTAGCAGTTAAAATGAAAACACAGTCCCTCCAAGCTCCACCTTTAGTAACCACCCAGGCTGAAGCAGGGAAAACTGAAAAGAATGAATAAAGAGTGTGAGTTATCATGATGCCCAGCTCCAGGCAGGCTCTAAATGCACTTTCTCGATAACTCTCTGACCACACTCGCATCACATGCACCATCATGAAAGCCCAAGAGGACAGTTTGAGGTCCTGCAGAGTATCTTGTTTCTCTCTTGCCCATTTTATACAAAAAAGAACAAGGTAATGGGAAGCAATAACTCATTAAGCGAGATATAGATTTCCCCTTTGCACAGTGGAATTTATTTTCGACTCTTTCCATGAGCAAACATAGATCATTTTAATGATTTCCCTGAAATGTAACTAAAATCTGTTAAGCATTTCTCTCTCCACCAAGGGACGCTGGTTGTTCTCTTCTCAGATTGATGCTAGTGGTTCTGTGTTTGTCAAAAGAAAGAAACAGCTGCCGCAGGGTTACAATGTGTTCTGAAACCTGGGTTTTGTATTTTCCTCTGTCCTTTGCTCATGGTGCTGAACTGGAGCCATTGATTTCTAAATCTTTTTTCTCTAGGGTAAGAATGTTTTTCTTTTTTGAAGATTGTCCAATTTGAGATCCAAACAAATGAGCAGAATTTGTTTTACATATTTGTTATGAGGTATTTTGGTTCTGCCCCTTGAAGAAGCAATGCGTTTGATAGGCTAATCTTTAGTGTCTTTAATCTTTTCTCTGGGAGCAGAAGGGCAAATGGTCACATTCAGTTGGTTGGTGACTGCTATTTTGGAGAAAGACTCAGGAGATGACAGCAAAAACAAAGACATTTGCTTTTACTGAGTTATGATAATTGTGCAACTTTTGATACATCTAAGATGGTAGCCGTAGGGCACAGCTCCAGGCTTCCGATCCAAATGTCAGGACACTTGGGATGGAATCTAAATTTGTGTGTGTCAGCATAGATGTTTATAGTTACTGCCTGATCTTTTACTGTTTCTATTCAATAGGAGTGTTAAAATGACTATTCATCAATAAATAAAATATAGCCTATGCATACACTGCAGGCTGGGGTTTACCTTAGTTGATAAAATGCTGCTCTGCAGTCTCTGAGGTCCTGAGTTCAATTCCAAGCACTGCAAAAATGGGAGAAAGATGTGGAAAACCACTCCCGAAGCAATCCTGAAACAATCAGCCATTGAAAACCCTGTGAGGGTCGCTATGAGTCCGACACGACTCAACGGCCCCTAACAACAACATGCATACACTGGAACATCAATCAGCCTTAAAAACGGAGGAAATTTTGGCACATGCTACGACATGGATGAACTTCGAAAACATTATGCTAAGTGAAATAATCCAGACACAAAAGACAAATATAGTACAATTCTTCTTATTGAGATATACCCAGTAGTGAAATTCACAGAGACAGAAAGTAGAACGGTGGTTGCTAGAGGCTGTGGGGAGAAAGGAGATGGGCAGTTATTATTTCACAAGTACAGAGATTCAGTTGTACAAGATGAGAAAGGTTCAGGAGGTGGGATATTTGTGATGGTTACACAGCAATGCAAATGTACTGAACAACAGTGAACTATACACTTAAAACGGTTAAAATGATACAATTAACATATACATTGTGCTATAATCAAACATATGAATAAGTTCAAATTAAAGATCTTGGTGACTATATGCAATAGGTGAAATAACAGCACAGGAGCAGGGCCAGACACCACAGTGGACCAGGCCAATGGCCCTGTAGGTGCGAGAGCTCACGGCCCTCTGTGGCTCTCTGCAGCCCACCTTCCTCCAAAACCTTTGAAATAGAGCCGTCCTTCATCCTCTCTGGTAGAGTTACCCACCAATTTTCTCTTCTCCTTCTTTATGACGGACCGTTGCCAGGTGCTCTTTACTTTGTGGGACAGAGGAAATAGGATGGTGGGTATGGGAGCAACCAACCCATCCTTCTCTGGATAAAAGGATAAATGCTCAACCAGTCAGAACAGGATGGGGAGAATTTTGTTTTGGACACCTGCCCTCTACGCATATTCCCTGGCACCTCCATCTGTCCCCATGTGGCCTAGGATTCTCTCCTGTATGCTTCACCTGATCCTAGTTGTCCAACCTCTCTGCCCTCCCTAAAAGCCACCAGACAGCAAACAAATTCTTGTTGTTGTTAGGTGCCGTTGAGTAGTGTCTAACTCATTGTGACCTTCATAGGGTTTTCAATGGCTGATTATTTTGGGATCGCCTCAGGAGTGGATTGCCATGTCCTTCTCCCGTTTTTGTGGTGCTGGGAATTGAACTCAGGGCCTCAGAAACTGCAGAGCAGTACTCTACCAACTAAGCTAAATCCCAGCCCCCAGCAAACAAGTAGCAAGAGTCTATTAACTAAATTGCTCTAAAATGTTAACAGCTAACAAGGCCATTAGGGTTAGCCTTAACGAGGCTAACAAGTATGATACCCTTCTCTTCTTTATTTACCTTTTCTAGCTAAAAGCCATGCTGGGGTTTAGCTTATTTTCTAAAGTGCTGCTCTGCATTCTCTGAGGCTCTGGGTTTGATCCCCAGTACCACAAAAGTGGGAGCAGGACGTCAAGCCACGCCCAAAGCAATCCTGAAACACTCAGCCATTGAAAACACTACGAATAGCAAAAAAGCACTGACATAGTGCTGGGCTTGGCACAGTGTCAGGGAGTGCTTTATTCTGTTGTATATAGGGGTGCTGAATCAGACCTGACTTGACAGCACCTAAAAACAACAACAACAAGCTAAAAGCTATAGAAGTCCAGTTGTGGAATGTTATCCCATGCAAAATGTGATGGCTCCATTTCTACCTTAAGCAGTAAACTCTTAAACAGTAGGCCTAATTTTAAGCCAGGACTACAAATTGATCAGACTTTGAGATTCTATTTTTGTCATATAGTCTCCTTAAACAGAGAATATGTCTCCCCTTTGTCCCAGCAGAGACAGGCAGAATCCCATGCATACACTATAATGGATTCTGAAAGTATTTTTGTGTCTAAACACATTTCTGAGATATGCAGATGGGCGTCATGGTTTGAATATAAAATGTCCCTCAAACATTATGTGCTTTAACATTTGTTTCCCAGATGGTGGTGCTGTTCTGGGAGGCTATGAAACTTTTAGAGGTGGGATTCTTACTTTGTAGAAGTACTTCTGGGGTGGGCGAGGGAGGGGGCAGGTCTTTGGCAGAAGTAGCTCTCTGGGGATAGGCTTTTGGAGGTTTTTACCCTAGACTCACAGCCCTGATCTCTCTCTGTTCTTGGCCTGCCATGCCGTAAGGTCAACTAACACAGGCTCTGCCATTGCCATTGCCACCACGCCTGCCTGCTGCCATTATGGACTGATTCTCTAACTGTGAGCTCTCAATAAACCTCTTCACCTATAAGTTTGTTTGAGTTGGTTTTTCTGCTACAATGATGACAGCTGACTAATACAATGGGTTTTACTGGGCTTCATTTTTCTTTTCTAGAATTTACATGCTTCTTAAATGCTTTCTTTTCTCTTTTTCTCCTCCTTCTTTTTAAATATCAGGTAACCCACAGCATCTGCCTATAGGCCTGCTGGGGGCAAAAAGTCTTGTGGAAAGTTTGTCAGTTAAATCCATCTTAAAGGAGGATAGGCTAGACAGCAAGTCATATTCCTCTTCTGAAATCTTTTTCACTGCTGTTTGGATATGACGTAGTAAAAAGGCAAATCATGATAGTTGCTCAGGCTATCTCCAGGTGTTTGCATGTTATAGGTGGCTTCAATTTTGTATAACAAATGGCTGATCTTCCCTCATTTTTTATCCTCTTCAGAGCATCTTAGAACTGGAGAAGGAAAGAATTCAACTTTTATGCAACAACTTAAACCAGTACAGCCAACATATTTCTCTTTTTGGCCAAACCCTGACCACTGTGAGTAGTGAAGATTTCTCCTTCTCTTGGATGCATGGTAAGATTAGCAGGAAACATTCCTTCAAAAGCCTCATTCTGATTTTCTTGGCTTTGTAGTGCCACACACAGATTCATTGTGCCATCAGCAAGGTTGATGTCGAAAAAGATATCCAGGCTCTAATGGACGAAACTGCGATTTTATCTACAGAGAACAAATCTGAGTTCCTATTAACCGATTACTTTGTAAGTATAAAATGGCAGGAAGTGACCTTAACGGGCAGCTTTGGCCATATATTGAGAAACTCATTTTGCAGAAATTGAAAGGAACTGTAGAGGAAATATCTTCTTTTGTAAATGAAAATTTTTTTCATAGTCCATATAAATAAGAATAACATAGTATGTAGTTTATAACTACATGTCTTTGGTATTCTCTGGAAGAGAAGAAAATCAGGTAGGGTTAGACAGAATCTTCCTTTGTCTTAGTCTGTTTCATGCTGCTCTAACAGAATGCAACAGACTCAGTAATTTATGAAGAATAGATGTTTTATTTGGCCCAGGGTTCTGGAGGCTTAGAAGTCCTAGTTGAGGGGCCAAAGCTGGTAAGGGCTTTCTTGTTGCATCACAACATGGCAGAAGGCATCCCATGGGTGAGAAAGCAAGGGATGAACTTGCTTTTAAAACAAACTCACTCCTGTGACCACTCCATCAGACTGTTGGTAAGGCAGAGTCCTCAGGACCTAACTGCCTCCTAAAGGTCTCTCCTCTCAACACTGTTGCATTGGGGATTAAGTTTCCAACATGTGGACTTTGGAGGACATTTAGATCATAGCCGTCTTCTCTAAGAGTGATACCAGGCAGGTGTGTTTCGTGATCTATAAATAATCACTGTATAGCACATTGTGCTATATTGGTTGTATTTACAAATTGCTGTAAAATAAATTACTCCCAAGCTTACTGACTTATTTGTCATCTCACAGTTTATATGGGTCAGGAGCCCAGGTGTGGCTTAGCTGGAAGCCTCTGAGTCCCTCACAAGGGTACAGGCAGGTGCCATCCAGGACTACAGACATCTCAAGGCTCTACCAGGAGCAGCTCCATTTCCAAGTTTGCTCAAGTGGCTTGGCAAGCCTCTGGCCCTCAGTGGCTATGGGTGGGACATGCCATTTCCTTGCTATGTGGGTTTCTCCACATCTCACTACATGGTAGTCTGCTTTCTTCAGGAAGAGTGACCCAAGCAAGACAGAGCCAGAGGGCTCATGAAGGAAGGGGAGGCTGCTATAAACAGATCTCAGAAGTGATATCTGATCACATTCTGTTTGTCAAAAGCAAGTCAGTGAGTTGCAGTGCCTTCTCAAAGGAAGGAGATTACACAGAGGCATAAGTCCTGGAGGTGGGCATATTATCAACATTTTTTATGGACCCTTTCCTTGAAAAACTCAGACTACATTACCTGTGGTGATCCTACTAGAGAATGACTTTTATTGCTGAAAACTCATCCTTGCCCCTAGTGAGAACCCTGGCATCTTGCCTCCGCTATCTTGGAGTAAATTCTTTGTCCTCATGGGTCTTGCCTCAATTGTTTGTTTATTTTTTTTTTCCTTTCTGGTAAGATAGCTATGTTGCCCAGGTCTCAATCTTCTGGGATCAAGTGATCCTCTTGTCTCAGCCTCTCAGGTATCTGGGACTACAGGCACACACCACTAGGCCCCAAGTTTCTCTTTTTATCAGTGTGGGGTTTTTTTTTGCTACACCCAAGGCCTTGTGCACAGTAGACAAGCACTCTGGCACTGAGCTGCATCCTTAACCCCTAGAAGTTTATCGTTAATTACCAAAAGCTGCAGAAAGAATTTCTGAAAGTTCTTCCTTGGGCCTTCTGCTATATTTTACTCAGATTTTCAAGTTCTCATTAGTCTTATTTCTCTCTGATCTGTAGTGCCAGCCCACAGGTCATGTCCTCCTATTGGATTAAATGCACAGCTGATTTGGGGCCAACAACCCTGGACTCTAGCCAGGGAACAAGAGAGGAGGGGAGCTGCAGATGGGACAGAGCAGTGAATCTTGACAGGCTTCACCTTCCCCACCCTCCAAACAGCTGCAAGTGGCCAGTTATGGGGTGTGAAAAAAAATACGGTGAATGCTGATGCCAGGGGCCATATCCAATAGAAAGGAGGGATCTTCAGTAAAGGAAGTGGCAAACAGCATGTCAACCCTTAGTAACAGTGTGTGACACGTTTCAACCAGTTTGGTGCAGTCAGTCAAATGTGAGCTACAGTTGAGAGAAGATGTATGTTAAAGTGGCTGTAAATTATGGTTCGTGAACAACACTCTGGTATGACAATTTCTGTCAAATAAACATTATAGTGTGTCCTTATCCACCTTATTCACAGGATCTGGCCCTGTGCAACTTCTGAATTCTTTCCCAAAGTCAAAATGACTATAAAATGTAAACCTATAATCAGTGCAGGACATCAGGGCAGGTATAACTAGGTGCAACTAAAGATTCAAAAGAGGACATCAAAACTGCATTAGAAAGTGGCATGAATAACAGGAAAAGTATGTTTGAAGCCAGGGAGAGTACTTTGAGGGGGATTAATGGCAATGTGTCTTTTACTGTAATACTTTTTCTAAACATTCACCATATTTTGAGATCATACCTCATATTTCTTTGAGTCTTTTTTTCCTACCTTGGCAAAGACGAAGTATATTGTAAAGGCAATGTCCGTTCAAAGTAGAAACAAAGGTGAAGGGTGGAATTGCCAAGGGAAGATACTTTTGTTTTCCTTCTTTTCTTCCAAATAGTATAGGTGAGCTCCCACACAGGAAAATCTACAATAAAATGTATCTACTATTTTCTTATACAAAGCATAAAGAGTCCCCATCATCTAATCTATCAGTATAATAAGGGTCATTTTCTTGGAAAATCTAATTAGGATTTTATTGAAAAGAGGCAGCCTCAATGTTTCATCTTTAATTGATATAGGAAATTTTGATTTCTAAGAAACTTCATTGCACCAGAACTCACAACCACATATCTAAGTCTAAGAAAAAAGACAGTCTCAAAATAAGTGAATAGAATTGTCTTGATATCCTTAAAGCAATTCACCCCAGTGTCTGACTTTATAGTCATTTGCAATAAATGTGGACTGGTTATCTGGTACCATGAAGTTTACACAGGCAAGGTCAAGATAGCAAAATAATCTGAGCTCAAAACTTGGAGGACTGGTGACCATTGTGAAACTATTTGTAAGATTACTGTAAATTGTTGTTGTTGTTGTTGTTGTTAGGTGCCATCGAGTCGGTATCCTTCTCATAGCGACCCTCATAGGGTTTTCAATGGCTAACTGTTTCAGGATTGCCTTGGGAGTGGATTGCCAGGTCCTTCTCCCATTTTTATGGTGCTGGGACTTGAACTCGGGACCTCAGAGACTGCAGCGCAGTGCTCTACCATCTGAGCTAAATCCCAGTCCTTACTGTAAATGGCATGTCTAAAAGATTGTATTGATAATCTTATATGTCTATACCAGTATTGACGTTTTTCCTAAAAATCTTTGAAAAAGGACAAATTTAAGAAACATACCCCATCCTCAGGAGCAATCTATCCCTATCCAGGAGCAATCTATCCAGGAGCAATCTATCCCTACAAGTATACGTTTAAACAACAGAAGCCCCCAAACAGACCCAGTGGGGTTTCTGATGTTGCAGGAACCACATTACGATTGGCATTCTTCCAACAAGGAAGGAGCCAGGGCAGGAGAGGTGTCATTTTAGTCTAGTCAGAGCTTATCTGAGGGTGTGACCTCAGCTGGGGCCCCTGTTATGGGCAGATGTGGGGAGTGATAGAGAATTTGGGGTCAAAGTATTCCAGAAGTGTTTCAAGAGAAATCATTTCTACGTGTTTCAGCCTTAGCCTTCTTATTTCTCTGGAATAGGGAAAAATAGGGCAAATGAAACAAATCTCATGGAGTTGTTGTAAGAATTGCATAAAGAGTATAGAGAAACTTTTATAAGGTGCATTGTACAATGTGTAAATATGTTATCAATTTATTATATTTTTATGGTAGCTACTCCTTTTACTCTACAACCCCTCTTCATGGTGATTTATTGAAGTCAATCTGTTCACCAGTGTTCTAGATGTTTGTTTCTTTCCTTCCTTACCAGACAAGGCTGCCTTCTCCACTTCTGTCTTAAGTCACTGGCTCCTCCTCTTTCCCCAAAGGTTTCTGTCTACTCATGTTGAGCTACCTCCTTGCCCCACCATCTTTATTTTTTTATTCAACCTGTGAAATAACCTATGTGAATGATCAGGTAGCATCCATGGCTTCTTACAGCCTGTGTGATAAAAATTCCTACTTCAGGCCTAAAATCCAGCCTACCCTACACAGACAATGTTTTTTTGTGCCATTTTTGCTCAAGAAATTGTTCTACTTAGCATTCCTGATGAGTTCCATGGAGTCCATTCTCTGTCTTTTTCTTGTACCATTTCTCCTGCCTGGGTACCCTTGGCTCTCCTTTCACTTGACTGAGAAGTCCTGGTCAAGTCTTCTAGCCTCCTTGCCATTTTCAACTGTCCCCACCCTTGATGCCTACACCATTAGTAAATGTATGTGGCCTGTATTGCTGATTCTTTTAATGTTATACTTCAAGGTCTAATGTAAACCCATTTTTGGAAAACATGGTTTAGCTCACATATTCCCAATACTGAGTCAATATGGAACTCAATAACCATTTGCTGCGCTCCTGAGGCAGCCCTAGCGTGAGGCACATACATGATACTATATTTGGATCATTAAAGGACTCTAACTTGAATAAAGGTAAAATATTTGAGGGAATAACAAGAATCCAACAAATAGATTAATTTACCAAGAAACTGAAAGAGCTATAGTAGGGCTCCACCTCCAAGAATAATTTATTCTTTTAAAAAAAGTGCTCAGCCATGTACTTACAAGCTGTGAACAAGACATTTCCTTGTTAAGGTCTAGAACAATGTGTATAAAAGCAAAGATTATCCTGATTTTATTGTCATTTTTTTCTTCCATAAAGGTAAATTAAATGCAGTTAGTGAAAGTCTCAGAATAATTGGGTGTAGCAAATCTTACTTTTTTCCATAAGTTATTAAGCATTCTTTTCTCCCCTGTAAAGGAAGAAGATCCTAAGAATGCCATGGATAAAGAGAGACGAAAATCTTTAATAAAACCAAAATTGTTGAGACTGCAAAGGGACATTGAAAAAGCCTCCAGAGAAAAAGAAGGTGTGTAATTATTTCTCTGAGTGGCCCACATAAGGGAAATTGTGCTCAGGTTTTATTCAGAGTTAGGATTCATCTGCTTTTGTTGACTAGGATACAGATCATCTCATTTAAAGAACCACATATCAAACCCAAGTTGTGCAAATAAAGGAAATATTTTAAAAAGAAAAGAGTAGAAAAAAAGTATAGAATGACAGTTTGGCCTACTAATGAAAGCTCTATAAGTATTATACTGCCAGTTTTAGAAATATAGCACTCTACCATGTTTTTAAAATTAGCTGAGAGAATTTGTGTGATTTAAAACATGGTGAAGCTACTGTGCAGGCTGGGATTTAGCTCAGTTGGTAGAGCGCTGCGCTGCAGCCCCTGAGGACCTGGGTTCAATTCCCAGCACCACAAAAATGGGAGAAGGACCTGGCAATCTACTCCCAAGGCAATCCCGAAACAGTCAGCCATTGAAAACCCTATGAGGGTCGCTATGAGTCGGACACCGACTAGACAGCAACAACAACAAAGCTACTGTGCACAGAGTTTTGTGGGTTTTTTTTTTTTTTTTGCTAACTTTCAAAATAATGGGAAAATCATTCAAATGAAATATCATTCTTCTAAGTATGTTAGAATGTGAACCAGCTCTAAAGCAGAGCAGATAATAATAATCCCTGCACACTTACGATTCTGGTATATCTAGCTCATTTTACGTGGACCAACCACAATACCTCATTGCAATATAATACTGCTAGGAAATCCAAGAAAAAATATTGGTGATGTAAATACAATAATAAAGAAGAACCTAACATTGTGTGGGGCTGGGATTTAGCTCAGTTGGTAGAGCGCTGAGCTGCAGTCTCTGAGGTCCCGAGTTCAATTCCCAGCACCACAAAAATGGGAGAAGGGCCTGGCAATCTACTCCCAAGGCAATCCCGAAATAGCCATTGAAAACCCTATGAGGGTCGCTATGAGTCGGATACCGACTTGACGGCACCTAACAACAACATTGTGTGTGTTAGGAATTTTTGGAATGGCCAACCCAAAGGAATTCGAAATTCTACCTTGAAAAATAGCAATCAAGATACTTTAAGCACCAGTATTTCTCAAATTTCATTAAATGAAGGTAAAGATTGGTCATTTGTTATCATTTATTCATTAAAATTCAGTAACGACTACATATAGAAACTCTACCAGCAATTCAGGAAGTCCTACGACTATCACTTTTAGATTTAGGATCCCTTTGAGGGTGACTGATTCCCATCTGTGATGCACTAGGACAGGATGAGAGGTGATCAAGAGTGTGGTTTCATTTTCAGGCCTGGAACAAATGCTTAATGCATACTCCAACAACTCCTCCTTTTCTGATGCAAAGAGCCAGAAAGATGCAGCGGTGTTAATGGACGAGGTAAATATTTGCAGAGTGCATTTAAGGGTGGAAGGGTTATTTTTAGAATACTTGTCTTACAGCCCATTTGCTCTGTTTGCCTTTCCTTTCTCGTGACATGACATAGAACCACCTAGTCACAGAGTTTACAGGGCTAGCTCCTCCACAGGTAGTTTGAGGGGTCTGGAAAAATCCAACTACCTGGAAATGTTTGCTTTAGTGTCTTATAAAAGAAAGATGCTATGAAAAAAAAAATTTGTATAAAATAGAATTCTTCAAAATAAATTCTTTAACGAAACCATGTGCGTTCTAATGCAGTTAAGAAAATTGACCGAAAACACAAGGTCTGCATTCACAAAGTTCTGTGTATGAATTTAGCTCTGCTGGTTCCAGGAACTGGGACAACTTAATTTTCTCATCTGTGAAATGGGGATATTGAGACTCACCTTTTATTTTGTGAGGATGAAATATTTAGAAAATGCCTGCACAGTCCTCAGAAAAAGAACTCAAAGACTAGTCTCTCACGAGGGTTTGACTTTAACAAAATTTTGACTTAATGATTTTTTGACTTTTTGATGGTAGGCAAGCACTCCCACATGACTACTTTGTCTTTCATTTTCAGTATCATGTTCAGTAAATTACATGAGCTATTCAACACTGTTATGAAATAGGCTTTGTGGCAGATGATTTTGTCCAACTGTAGGCTCATGTTTGGTTGGTTGGTAGGTGCCCTCCGAGTCGGTATCCGACTCATAGCGACCCTCTGAACAACAGGGGAAACACTGTTGTCAGTGCTTCTCTGCTGTTCATAGGGTTTTCAATGGCAGATTGATTTTTGGGAGGGGGTTGCCAGGTCCTTCTCCCAGCCTACAGCTTCTGGTCTTCCCAGGCGGTCTCCCATCCAGGTACTAACCAGGCCCAATCCTGCTTAGCTTCCGCGATCTGACAGGATTAGATGCCACAGGGCTATAGCTGCAGGCAGGCTCATGTTAGGCAGTCTGAACATGTTTAAGTTTGGCTAGGCTAAGTGAGGATGTGTGGTAGGTTAAGGGTATAAAATGCATTTTGGGCTTGTAATATTTTCAATTTATATTGGTTTTTTTGGATTGTAACTTCATCATGAGTTGAGAAACATCTGAAATGTTTATTAAGATGCTATTTTCCATTTGTCCTTCAGCTGACATCAGAGTCCTTAGAAAATAACTAAAAAGGCAGTCTTGGGGGTGAGGCAAAAGGAGCAACTTGGAGAAACTTGTGAAAGTTGTTGTTAGGTGCCATCAAGTTGGGTCCGACTCATAGTGACCCTATGTACAACAGAAAGAAAAACTCCCTAACACTATGCCATGCCCAGCACTATTGTCAGCTCTTCTCTGCTATTCATAGGATTTTCAGTGGCTGATTTCAGGAGTGGGCTGCCAGGTTGCCAGGTCGCCAGGTCCTTCTCCCTACACTGCAGCCCTTGCTACTCCCAGGCAGTCTCTCATCCAAGGACTAACCAGGCTGACCCTGCTTAGATTCCAGGATCAAACAGGATTGGATGCCAGGGTAATATAGCTTCAGACCTTGTGAAAATAGGTATCCAGTAATTCTGCCAGCCTGGCAATTTCAATAATGTTGTGGCAAAAGCAGACAGATGAAGCCAGCAGTTGTGTTTTTTTTTTTAATACAGTCTTCCTTTAGTGGGGAGACTTGTAGAAACATTCCTAACACTTCTTGTGAAAAGAGAGCCTTGCATCTGTTCACTTGAAAACAGAGATCGGACGTACTAGTGCAGTAACATGTGGCTATGGTTTATATGAAATTATACAGTAGACTGTAGGACATTGTGATGGCACAAAATGTTTGCTTAATTAATTTAATGTAAATATTTATTAAAATAGTCATAAAAAGAACTTTATCATGCCATTTAGTGATACATTCCTTCAGTTGTCCTTGAATAGAAGTTTGTCATTGTCATTACCAGCAAAGAGCTTGTAGGAGGATCAGCTAGAAATACATTAGCCTGGTTCACACACCAGGAAGGAGAAGATCTGACCCCTGAATTCGTGGTGTTTATTATCTCGTGAAGGAGCAAGTATGAACCTCCAAGTCATGTCTGTCAAATATCCATGTAACTTCCTTCTACATGCTCTGTGGCTGGGTAGAGAGAAACTTCATGTTACCCAAGGGGGCATTCTTGGAGGAGGACACTTTGCTTCATTTAAATTCTTTCCTATTTCATTGTTTCTTGGTCCTTGAAATACCATATTTGAGTGATGAATTTTGGCAAGGCATCTTGTATGAGAAATTGTTTTGGGAGCTGGAAGCATTTAGATTAGATATTGTCTTCAGATCCTGGAAAAAGAACCACATATATGAAGACATAGCCTCTGTCCCTGATTCTTTCAAATGCAGCGCAGCCTGAGCCTAATGACAGAGGTACAGGGGAGCTTTGCCATTCATTTGAGGTACATCTGCTGCACAATGCCGTGGATTGTGCCAGGGATAGAGACCTTCTCCATTAGATGGAGGTGTTCTGTCTGTGGACATGACCTCCTGGCAGGGATGTTGGTGTTAGGAATCCCCATGCTGGATGTATAGAGGACAGAAATAATAATGAGGAGGGTGTTGGATAAGCAGGACCCTTCCGGTGTTTAGATTCTGCTATTTGATTTCTCCTGACTGAACACACCCTGACAAAGAAGTATTTATAAAGTTTTCAAGTCAAAGCAAGAACAGGAAGAAACTAGCAGTTTATCTTTAGCTTCACTGCTTATTTTTACACTCAAATACCCTAGAATATCGTTTCCAATTTCGGGAAGTGTTAGTACAACTTTTGAGTAATATAAGAGCCCAATTCTGTTAAAATATTTATTTATTGGCTCAATCACCCCTCCTCACAGCCACTGAAAGTACCTTTGAAGATCAACACTTACTTCCTTTCTTGTTCCTCAGCAGAAAATTGCATAAAGCTATTCATTGCCACAAAATGCTGAGTAATGTATCTAACAGGTCTCTTTCCCTTATTTTCCAGAGTACAGATATTTGATTATCAAGGCTTTGCTCTAGACTGCTTTAGGGATTTTTTTCTCCCCAGATTTTTTCTCTCCATCACTTTTGATGCATATCTGTGTGTTGCCTTCAGCCCTACCACTGCAGCCTCTGATCCCATCAGATCTCGGAAGCTAAGTAGAGTTGGTTCTGGCTAGTACTTGGATGGGAGACTGCCTGGGAAAGCCAGGTGCTGTAGTCTTGGGAGAAGGACCTGGCAACCCACTCCCAAAAAACAATCAGCCATTGAAAACCCTATGAATAGCAGAGAAGCACTAACAATACTGTTTCGCCTATTGTACGTAGGGTCGCTATGAGTCAGACACCGACTTGACAGCACCTAACAACAACAACATCTGTATGTGAGTTTAATTTGTACTTTTCAGATGTCTTAGTCATTTTGAAAGGTATCCCGACATCTCTTTATCTACACAGTTGCATCTTATTTTCTAGAAATTTACTTATATTACCAAATCATGTGTCCACAGAACAACTTGAAACTAGACCTTTTGCAAGCAAATTCCTATAAATTGTCATCAGTATTAGCAGAACTTGAGCAAAGACCTAAACCCAGCCATCCCTGTAGCACCTCCATCTTCAAGTGGAAAGAAAAGGTAAAGCTGAAGAAATAGACTGTAATTTCTTGATTGGGCTTGCCAGATGGAGGGGCTTAAAGAAGCATCAAGGCAGAAAAGCTGTTGTGAAGTACATGTGCTATATTTCCCAAATCTTTAATCTAGATTTTAACATAATTTTTATTCCTTTTGAGCATAGTAAGAGCCACATACAACTGAACACATTCTTTGTAATAAGACTAAATTACTATGAGTAATGAGCAACACTTTGGATTTCTTCTCCCTCCCCACAACTTACCTTTGGCCTTTGAATGTGCTTTTATAGTAAAATTTCTATTAAGTAGATATTTCAGTATTCATGCAGTTTTAAATGATAAAACTTTATGATCTGCATTACCTTTAACATAAGTATAATGCTTAGTTTAACATAGAGCATATGTGGATAATGTATGAGTACAGTTTTACAAATCCACATCCAGGTATTTTTGCAGTGTTTCACTTTAGAGCAATGGATCATGATCTGCTCAATATATGTGGATAGCTCTTGCTTGTCACTGTTTTCCATTACCATTCAGAAGCAGGAGCTATAACCACCTAATGATGAAGGGACAGTATTCTTCTAAGGAGACTCAAAAGCTCTAAAATGATCTCAGATATTTAGATAGAGTTCATGATAATTTCACTTGCATTAAAGTTGAATTTGTGAAAATAATGTTATGATTATAATTATTTAGCCTAGACAGATAGGTCAAAATTGGAAACATAGGCTATAAAATAAATGTGTAATTCAGAAAATATTGCCTTGAGTAGCAAGAAAGTTTAAACATAGTAGGGTTAGGAATGTACTGAGTAATTAAACTAAAAAACCAAATTCCTGAAGAAACAAGCTACAGAGATAAACTTGCCACGAATACATATAATAGAGTTGTTTAAAATGACTTTTTTTTTTTTTTAAACTATTGGAACAGGAACATAGTCATACGTATGTAAAAATATCTCGGCCTGTTTTGACAAAGAGATTGGAGTATGCTGTGAACAGGGCATCTTCTAGTGGGCAGAGCAACCCAGGTTCACCTTCAGGTAATCCAACGCCCAGAATAATTTTGGACCCGGTCCTACTGGTAAAGTACATTGCTATATTTAAATATTATTTTCAGAGCCACATTTCCTTATACTTGGTTTAAAAAAATTACATTTTAATTGGGACTTACTAATTTGTTAGAGTCTGTAGCTTTATGTACAGATATATTAAAACAAGTGGGAAAGATTCAAGAAGAGTAGGAGCTGGAAAAAGCATTTTATTACAGGAGGAATGTCTCTCTCTGTCTTTCTGTCTCTGTCTCTGTCTCTGTCTCTCTCTCTCTCTCACGCACACACACACACACACACACACACACACACACACACACAGACACACAGACACACACACATCATTGTCCCTTGTGGTTCAACTCTGTATAATAATTTCACCTCTCTAGTTTCTTGATCAGAAATTTGACACAGGGCATAATGGTCTACTCAGCATATTAAAAGTCAACACTAAATCTTCTGAGAAACAGTTCTGTAAGCACCAAGGGATGCTTAGTAACATTTACTCCAAATATCTCCTTCTCTACCTGAATGGCAAAACTAGTATGTTTTCCCAAATATGCTTGTACCTATAATACGTATTATCTAAGCTTGTGTAGAAAACAAGTAACTAGCCGGGTATGGTAGCACACGCCTGTAATCCCAGCGGCTCAGGAGGCGGAAGCAGGAGGATCGCAA
>VMDO01000582.1:51039-137394 GCA_007922755.1 Pedetes capensis | reverse complement strand
AGTTGGTGGAGTGCCACTCCGCAGTGTCTGAGGTCCCAGGTTTGATTCCCAGCACTGCAAAAATAGGAGAAAAATGTGGCAATACACTCCCAAGGCTATCCTGAAACAATCAGACACTGAAAACCCTATGAGGGTCACTATGAATCGACACGACTCAACGGCACCTAAGAACATGTATGTACAGTGAAAAAAACAGTACTTACAGAGTTTGATACTATCTATAGTTTCAGGCGTCTGCACCCATACCACTGTGGCGTCCAATCCTGTCAGATCTCAGAAGCTAAGCAGGATTGGACCTGGTTAATACTCGGATGGGAGACTGCCTGGGCACACCAGGAACTGTAGGCTTGGGAGAAGGACCCAGCAATCCACTCCCCAAAAAACAATCAGCCATTGAAAACACTATGAATAGCAGAGAAACACTGACAATAGTGTTTCACCTGTTGTACATAGGGTCGCTATTAGTTGGATGGGGGCTGTGATTTAGCTCAGTTGGTAGAGTGCTGCACTGCAGTCTCTGAGGTCCCGAGTTCAATTCCCAGCACTGCAAAAATGGGAGAAGGACCTGGCAATCCACTCCCAAGGCAATCCCGAAACAGTCAGCCATTGAAAACCCTATGAGGGTCGCTATGAGTCGGACACAACTCAAGAGCACATAACAACAACAACAACATTAGTTGGATACCAACTCGATGGCACCTAACAACAACATGGTTTCAGGCACCTACTGTTGGTCTTGGAATCATCCCCACGAGAATACGGAGGAAGCCCATGCTGAAATTGGATTAACCTTATTGCTAGTGACAGGTATCTTAATCTCCAGGGCAGTTTATTAGCCTTTGACATGTTAGCCATACCAGGTAGTAGTTTCTAAAAGCTGATCTGCACACTAGTATGGGTCAGCAATAATGTTTCTAGCAGTTGATAGGATTCTTTTCAAAAAAGTTCTGCTATCTGAGCAAAGCTGAGCCACACCCTAGGCATGAGCATAATTGAAATCCTTTTCCTATTCTAACTGAATCACTCACTTGAACATTTCCCTCACACTATTCAGAGAGAAGACAGAAGAGGCAACTGAGGGCATGGAGCCCCTTGTTCCACATCTTTGAGTTGTGCCAAAGGTATCCTAAAACAGTGTTATGTGGCTTCCAACACAGCCAATGTATTAGTTAGCTTTTGCCTTACTGTGACCAATACACACATATGACATAGGAAGGAGAAGTTTATTTGGCTTATCATCTCAGGTTTCAGTCCATAGTGGCAAGGCATTACCAAGGAGCAGGTGGCAGGGTATGTAGTGTAGGAGAGCTCCTCACATCATGGTAGACCAGAAGAAAGCCAGATCAGAACAAGGATCTGGGTAACCTTTAAAGGCCCTCCCACAGTGACCTACTTCTGCCAGCTAGTTCCTACCTCTAACAGTGCCACCAGCTGAGGACCAAACATTCAAATATCAGCCTTGGAGGACATTTTATATTCAAACTGTATTAGCCAGAATGCTTAAATATAATCAAATTTATGGGGAAAGAATGATGACAAAAATGAAATCCTACATGTCAGGATATGGCTCTAGTATGTGATAAATAGACTATCAAGACAACTAAGTTATATCCAGGCCAGAATTAAGTGGTATAAACATTACAATACAGAAATTGGTTATAAAATTTTGCATTTTCATGTAAGTCATCTTGTGGATACCTTAGGATGCTGCCAACCTTCTTTTGAAGTGAATTATCTTTTATTCTAACTGTAGATTCTTCTTGGTATAATATAATGACTTTGAGATGATAGTGGTCAGTAGTATTTATTTTACCAAGTATTTGCCAAGTATTTTTTAAGCATTGCCAACCCAGTTTGGGCCCACTCTTAAACTTTAAATATTTAATCTTTAATATTAATTGCCAATGACCTTCAAAAGCTTAGGACCACTGATACACAGTACAGGTTGTATGAACTTCTATTCGCTGTTATAGCCATGACCTATCCCACACCTAATACTTAAACAAAAAAGAAAATAGTTTATGAACTACGTTTTATTTTAAAAAGGTACAGTTTATCAATAATTTCAATTAAAATAATTTAAAGAAATACATCTGTCAGAGAGGAAATGTATGTAACAAGACTGGTTAACAAGAGAAAAACAAGTTTATTAATGCATGCAGCACATATCACACGAGAGAAACTCCAGTGAAGAGTATGTAAAGAAGTGGTTTGAATTCTGGTTTACATAGGATCTTCAACAAAGAACAGGAAGTTTTCAGAGAAGTGACAAGACAAAGCATTTTTGACTTCTAGAGGTGGGGACCGCTGGGCATCTACATTTATGGAAAGAAACTAATGAAGAAAGGTTTATAGGTTCCTCTGATGCTGTGTCTGAACTGGTGAGAGCTTTCTTCAGCGACTAACTTCCGTCCTTTCTTGCAGATAAGGGAAAGGAGACACCTTTCCGATTTTATGTCTTGGCAATCCACTCCCAAAGCATTGCTGAAAAAATCTGCCATTGAAAACACTATGAGGAAGCTGGGTGTGGTGGCACATGCCTATAATCCCAGTGACTAGACTCCTGGACTCAGGAGACAGAGGCAGGAGGATTGCAAGTTCCAGACCAGAGTCAGTCTGTATAATTTAGCAAGACCCTGTCTCAACAACTGAAAAAAAAAAAAAAAGGGTTGGGGGTGCAGCTCAGTGGTACAGCACTTGCAAAGTATGCAAGCGCAAGGCCAGGTTCAACCCACAGTAAGTACCACAAAAAAACAAAACAAACCAAAACACTATGAGGGGTCGCTCAGAGTGGGACCCAACTTCATAGCACCTAACAACAATAATTTAGGCAAATACTGGGAGGGCAAGGAGCTTTTCTGACTCTGTTTCTTCTTAATTGTCTTCAAGTCAAAAATATTTATGTTCAAGAGGCGCATTTTTGGGTAATGTATCCTCGTTTTTTTCACACCACACAGAAACATCACAAAACACCAAAGAATTACAGGCAGAGAATACATGGGAATTCTTTTATAAAGAAATATATAATAGAAAAGAAAAAAACATTTTTATGTAGTATTTATACATTAATTATAAACCATAGCAGTGAAAGCTTTCCGAACATTGGCAAGGAAAGCTGAAAAATTGTTGGTCTTCCTCACTTTCTCTTGAAATTCTGCTAGGCACTCAAGATGAGGAGCACTATCTGACACTAGAAGAAGAGGAAAAAGAAGATAATATAAATGAGAGTTTTTTGTGAGTGGAGAGAAAAGCATTTTGATTGTAGAAGCTCTCATCTGATTTGAATGTCAACTGCGGTGTACAGAAATGCTGAGTGTAAAATGATACACTTGACTTTCACATGCTAGTTATCTTTTGGACCTTTCCTTTGTTTAATCTCTAAATATTCAAATCTTATGTACTACAATCCTGCTTTAAATGAAAACAGATGGGATTGAAAAGCTTAGTGATGCAGGGTGCCATTTTCTATCATTTTAGACCTATGTAATTTTTTTTTTAACCATTTAACTGCCAAGTCATTTTCCTCTGAAAAACTTTGTTCTGAGTGACTTCTAGTTTCCCACCACAGGATCAAAAAAAGTACAACTTACAATGTCAATGCTCAATAACTTAGAATTATAGAAAGAAATGTAAACTTTTCCAAGTGAAATGGAAGTCGTTGTGACTGCCATTCCAACTGTGATGTTTATTAAATTTGTTAATCAAATGTGATGCAAAATCACAAATACAGTGACCCTCATGTGTAACTGTACCAGCTGGTACCCTGGGAGCAAATCTCCAATGAGGGTTAATCCAGCTTTCCCTACCATTAATTTTATCTTCTGCTCAAGAACTTCAGCCATATCAGATTTCTAGCTCTTTGGTAGACACTGCTTAGGAAACAATGACCATGACCACAGCAGACTAAGAACAGCAAAGAGCCCCTAGTTCAAGATGTACCCTGTGGATTCTGTTTTACTACACTGTCGAATACAATGAGATTATATAATAATAAAAGATACAAAATGAGAGAAAAATGTACAGCTGGGTAAGAGGTTTTGGAGGGTCTTCTTTTTAAAAGCCAGCACTCATTAGAATGGAAGAAAATTACTAGAGAAAAAAACTCCAAATAGTTATAGATGAATTAGATTTTCAAAATATATATTCTATAAGGACTTGAGGGCTGGGATTTAGCTCTGTTGGTAGAGCGCTGCGCTGCAGTCTCTGAGGTCCCAAGTTCAATTCCCAGCACCACAAAAATGGGAGAAGGACCTGGCAATCCATTCCCAAGGCAATCCCAAAAAAACAGTCAGCCATTGAAAACCCTATGAGGGTTGCTATGAGTCGGATACTGACTCGACGGCACCTAACAACAAAACAACAACATAAGGAATTGAAAGTCAGGTGCAATACCACATGCCTCTAATCCGAGCAATTTGGGAGGCTAAGGGAAGAGGATCATGAGTTCAAGGGCAGAGACAGCCAGCATAATTTAGCGAAACCCCCTCAAAATCAAAATTAAGAAAAAATTTTAAAAATAGGCTGGGAATGAGGCCCAGTGACAGAGCACTTGCAAAGTATGTGCAAGGTCCTGGGTTCTACCCCCAAGTATCACACACACACACACACACACACACAGAACTTGAGCCTACACTTCGCAGTTGACCTGTGTGTCTGTCAGGTCAAATGCTTTGACATGACAGCATAAGTATAAATGGCCTGAGAACCATTTTTATGAATTTCAAAATATTAAGGATTATTTGTAAAGAGGCATTAGAAAAATTTATAACAGAGATAAATATATTTCCACTCTTATTGTTCACACTATTACCAATTTTTTATATATATAATATTTATATATAATATTATATATATATATAGATAGATAGATAGATATATATATATCACGTAAACCAAAGGCCTTTTGGTCTATTGCACAGTCAGTAACTAACCTACATTATGAATGTGTGGGACAAACGAGATGAATTTTTAAAAACATCTTGGGAAAAGCCAATGATGACATTCTGATGATTTTACATTTGATTTTAAAGTCATCCACTTGGACAAATTATAATATTCATGTTCAGGAGACATATCCTTTATAGCTTTATCTTTACAATCTCTAAAACAGTAATTTCTATTTGCATACAAAATACAGTGATCTTTGGTCTTTTAGACTTTTCAATCAGTGTCACTGTATCAGATTGAAGAGATGTTACTTACTAAGGCTCCCAGATAATTGTCTGTTAATCAAAACTACACTCACATCCTTTAGAGCAGGGGTCCCCAATCTCTGGACCATGGACTGTTAGGATCTGGACTGCATAGGAGGTGAGCAGCAAGCAAACAAATTTCATCTATATTTACAGCTGCTCCCTATAGCTTGCATTACCACCTGAGCTCTGCCTCTGGTCCCCAGAAAAATTATCTTCCACGAAACTAGTTCCTGATGCCAGAAAGTTTGGGGACTGCTGCTTAAGGACAATATCTCAGGAAGGAAAACTGGAAAAGGAAGTACTAGCTTTTAGAAATACTACTTTGCTTCCTATTACTTTATATTCTGATTCAAATAATGTTTGTGGGTACTAATCCTAAAAAGCACAATTTAAGAGATAAGAGTGCATACCTTCATAGTCCCTTGCTTCATTTAGATGCAGGGAAAACACAAATGGGCTCTCAGGATGCTTAGGATCAATACTAGTGAATATAAACTGCAATTTATCACCTGAAAATAAAGAGATTAAATTACTAAGTACGAAAAATTTAGTGTGCCAAGTTTTCAATAGAGATAAGCTTTCTTACCCCTATCTTTGATCAATGCTTGCACTGCTAAGTATATGTATCCACTTGACCAACATAATCAAACACAGAAGTTACAAATTAGGTTTAAAATATATTATAATTTAAAGATGACACTGGAAACACAAGCCACAAAAGAAAAAATAAACTGGATATCACTGAAATTAAAAACTTTTGTTCTTCAAAGGACACAATCAAGAAGATAAAAAGATTACTCAGAGAATGAGAAAAATATTTTGTAAATCACACATCTGGAAAGGCTTGAATACAAAGATTATATTTTTTAATTCTCCTGTAATTGAACAACACAAAAACAGAGACTTGGATAGATAACTGTATACCAAAGTTCATAGCAGAATTATTCACAGTGGCTAAAAGTGGAAACAATATAGAGTAGCCCACAAGTGATCAGTCAAACAAAATGTAGTATTTACTTGCAATGAAACACTGCTCAGCCATAAAAAGAAATGAAGCTCTCAAGCACACTAAAAGTAAACCTTGAAAATATAATACCACATAGAATAATCCAGACACAAAAGATCAAATACTGTAAGATTCCTTTTATATGAAATAGCTAGAAGAAACAAATTCATAGAAACAGAAAATAGGTTACTAAGAGGTAGAAGAGGGAGGAAAGAGGAGTTATTATTTAATAATACAGAATTTCTGCTAGGGTGATGAAAAATTTTGCAATCAAAAGTGGTTGGTGATGGTTGTACTACATTGTAAATGAAATTAAAATCATAGAACTGTACACTTTAAATGGTTAAAAAGGTTAATTTTATGTTATAAAATTAACATATGTTGTATTTTACAACTTGGAAATGTATTGTCAAACAAATTTATTTGACAAGTATTTGACAATTTATTTTCTAGTTACCTGGACTTACATCTATTTTCCAAAACACCTTAAAATGCTACTAAAAGAGCAAATGCCTGGTAGAAACTCAAGATGGGTGCCAGAAAGTATAAATTCACATGCATTTTAGTTTTTCCTATAGCATAAAAAATTAAGAAACCTCCTGAAAAATTCTTTCAATTATAAAAAGAAATCTCCAGTAACTTTGAAAAAACTTATCTTACATTCAACTTGAAAATCAAGTAATTTTATCAGTACAACAGATTTTTAAGCTGTTAATAGTAATGGGAAGGATGCATGCCAAGGAAAAAGATTTCATAAGCTATTCAGTTAAGCAAAATGAAGGGTTTAAATTGGGTTTTCTCTTCCTGACGATGTAAGGAAAAAACAACCCACAAGCCAAAGTGCTTTTCCTATTCTCTCACTCTCTACACAACAATCAGCATAAGAGTACTGTGACAATCAATGGAGTAGTATTTCCCATACACCAATCAATTGATTAATCAGTTCTGCAGTGGACACAAGCTGACTGTCTTCCAATTCAGTTCTGACTCTGTCTCTGTCTACTTAGAGATGGCAAGTTCCCATGATCACTTTCTCATGTTCGATTAATTTGCTTGAGCAGCTCATTGAATTCAGGGAAAGACTTTACTTACATTTACCAGTTTATTAAAGGATGTTACAAAGCATAGAGATGGAGAAGCTTACAGGGCAAGGTATAGGAGAAATGGTGTGGAGCTGGAGGAACTAAAGGGTAGGGCTGTAAGCTCCACCCCTTGCCTTGATGTTCAGGTAACAAGATTCCGCTCACCCTGAAGCTATCTTGAGGCTGCCTGCCTTTAGTCAACTCATGAGTGTACAAAATGACAATTTATCACTTTAGAGATACCAAGGACTTTAAGAGTTATAAGCCAGGAAACTGGGAGAGAGACCAAAGAGCTATTTCATAATATCATACTTCCTTAAAACATCCTGACTTTGAGGGCTATGACAAAGTTTTTTTTAAATCTAAAAATTATTGTAACGGTTTAAAAACAAAACTAAATAAAAGAGCATGGCAGGATGACAGTAAATAGCTACTTAGAGTTCTGCACATCAAAAGATCAGTTGAACCTTTTATTTCTCATCTAATCAAAAGGTTAATACTTCATTAAAAATTCAGTCCAACTGACAGGAAAAACACCAAGACTAAGAGATATATGGGTAAAGGATTAAAATCTAAAAACAACTTTTTAAAAAAGCTTTATTGATGTCTTGTCAACTGCCAAAAACAACAAAATACCCCAAAATCTCTTTTGGTGATAAAAGATAAATCCTGAGATGTGCCTTTTTCTTTGTTGATCTGTATTCTATCCTTTTCTTGCAATAAATCTTAGCCATGAATATGATTATAGTAGTTCTCCCTTACCTGTGGTTTCAGTTACCTATAGTCAACAAAGTTCCAAAAACATTAAATGAAACATTCTAGGAATAAACAATTGGTAAGTTTCAAATTGTGCGTTGTTCTTAGTGTGATGACATATGCCATCCCACTCTCTGCTCAAACTGTGAATCATTCCTTTGTCCAGTGCATCCATGCTATATACACCATCCACCTGCCGGTCACTAAGAGCCATTATCAATTATCAGATTCACTGTTATCAGATTGACTGTCACTGCACTGTGTTAAATTATATTAACACAGTAATAAGTTAACATGGTAATAAGTTAATAAGTAACTCTTATTTTGCCAGCCATACCACTGTGGCATCTGATCCCGTCAGATCTCAGAAGCTAAGCAGGGTCAGGCTAGGTTAGTACTTGGATGGGAGACCGCCTGGGAACATCAAGTGCTGTAGGCTTGGAAGGACCCAGCAACCCATTCCCAAAAGCAATCAGCCGTTAAAAATCCTATGAATAGCAGAGAAGCACTCACAATTGTGTTTTGCCTGTTGTATATAGGGTCGATAAAAGTCAGACACCATCTTGATGGCACCTAACAACAACAACAACAACCCTTATTTTACTTAATGGCTCCAAAGTGTGAGAACTGTGATATTGGTAGTTTGGATATGTCAAAGAGCAATCATGAACATGAAGTGCTTCTTCTAAGTGAAAAGGTAAAATTTTATCCTAAGTATGCATGCATAGGCAGAAACAGCATATACAGGATTCATTACTACCTGTAGTTTCAGGCATCCACTGAGGTCTCAGAATATATCCCCCATGGATAAGGGAGGGCTACTCTATGTGCTGTATCCTACTAGTGAATCAGCAAACCTGAGAGTGAGCCTTGTTGTTGTTGTTGTTAAGTGCCTTCGAGTCAGTATCGGACTCATAGCGACCCTCATAGGGTTTTCAATGGCTGACTGTTTCGGGATTGCCTTGGGAGTGGATTGCCAGGTCCTTCTCCCATTTTTGAAGTGCTGGGAATTGAACTCTGGACCTCAGAGACTGCACTGCAGCACTCTACCAACTGAGCTAAATCCCAGCCCCCAAGAGTGATCCTAGAGAGTCCCTAAACAATAGATACTGCTATAGGATAGCACATACACATATAATAGCCATAAATATATTCATATGCTTTAACCTAGTAATTTCTCCCTGGGAAAGAATTGTAAAACAATTAATAAAAGATGAAATAAATAATGCTACACTAAGAGAAAGAACAATTATACCATGATTTAAAAATTACCATTAAGGATGAAGCAACTGGAGAAATGTTAATGGTATAAATGCCAATGAGAACAAAAAACAAAAATTATTGGCATGTTAACTACCATGCCAAAAATATACTCACTAAAAAACTAGATACAGCATGAGTAGTTATGTTTACATGATTTAAAGAATTGTTAAATTTTTCTAATTTCCTAAAACACTAATAATGTGGTTATTAAATACTTTTTAGACTCTCCTCTACCTAAGGCATACTTTTTCTAGTCTCCTATATCTTACTTATAACAATAAACTTACCATAAATTTTTCTAATTTCTAGTCCAAGTCGATCTTTATAAAAATCTGCTGATTTCTGCAGCCTTTTCAACCTCTCTTCATTAGCTTTCCTGGCAGTAGAAATAGCTAAAATTTAAAAATAAACATACACTATATCAAATATTTTAAGTAATTCACAATATTGCTTGAATTAACTTTAAGAAACTTGTAAACAACTATAAAAATGATGCCAAATGATTTTAATTTATTTGGTTTCTTTCTCTACCAATTAACAAAAGGGGTTTCTGTTCATTTAAGATGGAAGAACAAATTGCTTGAGATACCGATAGTCAGGCCAGGGATTTGTACAGCTAGCACAGAAACAGATTTCCTTTATACTATTTTGATTTTCCTGGCTAGCCAAAGATAAACTAATTGCTTCATGGGAAAATACTATATTCCTTTAGCCTTATTTCATGCTAGCTTAGAATTTTTTTAAAGTGAACACAATAACTAAGTAGTAGTTTGTAGATGAGTAAAGTTAACACAATAACTAAGTAATAGTTTATAGATGAGAAAAATAACTTCACAATTTATTCTTGGATAAGAACTCTAAAAGCATTAACAAAATAAACTGTGCTTTTTTTATTAGTAATTTTTGTAAGCAGTATACAAATTAATGGGTTTCACTGATATTTCCATATATCATTGTACACTGCTCATGTTCCCCTCCCTATTACCCTCATGTTGCCCCTCCCTTTTCCCTTTGCTGCTGATCCCCTTCCTCTCCAGTTCCCCTTCTTCTTACATATCTTCATATATATATATAACTTAAATCTAGATTCTACATGAAAGTATGTGATTTTTGTTTCTTTCCCTCCAACTACCTTTTCTGATTGCCCTTTTCCCCTACTTTAGTCCACTGTCTACCCCCAAATAGTTTCTTTTCTACTTTAATGACATATATGTTGTTGTTAGGTGTCGTCAAGTCTAGTCCGAATCATAGCAACCCTATGTATAGCAGATGGAAACATTTCCCAATTCTGTGCCAGGCACACGATCTTATTTATGTTTAAGCCCATTGTTGCAGACACTGGGTCAATCCATCTGGTGGAGGGTTTTCCTTTTCTTCATTGCCCTGCCACTTTCTCAAACATGATGTCTTTTTCCAGGGATTGATCTCTCCTGACTACATGTCTGAAATATGTAAGATGCAGTCTGGCCATTCTTGCTTCCAAGGAGCACTCTGGTTGCACTTCTTCTAGGACAGATCTGTTGGTTCTTTTGGCAGTCTATGGTATAGTCAATAGACGTCTCCAGCACCATAATGCAAAAGCATCAATTCTTTTCCTGTCTCCCTTGTTCAATGTCCAGCTTTCACAACCATATGATGCCACTGAAAATACCATGGCATGAGTCAGATGCACCTTCGTCTTCAATGTGACATCTTTGCTTTTCAATACTCTAAAGAGATCTTTTGCCATAGCTTTTCCTAGAGCAATCTGTCTTTTGATTTCTTGACTGCTGCTTCCATGGGTGTTGATTATAGAGCCAAGCAAAGCAAAATCTTGGACAACCTTAATCTTTTCTCCATTTATTGTGAAGTTGCATACTGACCTAGTCGTAAAGATTTTTGTTTTGTTGATGTTTAGTCGCAACCCATATTGAAAGGCTATGATCATTGGTCTTCATTAGTAAATATTTTAAATCCTCTTCACTTTCAGCAAGCAGAGTTGTGTCATCTGCATAACAGAAGTTGTTAATGAGTCTTCCTTCCATCCTGATGCCACGTTCTTCCTCATAAAGTCCAACTTCTCGGATTATTTGCTCAGCATATAAATTGAAGAGATATGGTGAAAGTATAGAGCCCTGATGCACACCTTTCTCAACTTTAAACCAGGCAGTGTTTGCTTGCTCCTTTCGAACAACTGCCTCCTGGTTCACGTACAGATTCCTTATGAACTGGGGTCCTCAGACCGCAGAGCAACACTCTAATTGAGCTAAATCCCAGCCCCAATGACACATATATATATTGTAAAGTATCTAATATAAATATTAAATTTTAGCAGCCATATGAGAGAATACATGATGTTTGTCTTAATCTGGCTGATTGAATTTAAAATGATGGCCTCTAGTTCCATCCATTTTTTTCCTGCAAATGACATAATTTCAGTCTTCTTTATAGCTTGAGTAAAACTCTTTGCTCAGGCTGGGGTTTAGCTCAATTGGTGGAGTGCTACTCCACACTCTGAGGACCAGGGTTTGATCTCCAGCACTGCAAAAACGGGAAAAGGAAATGGCAATCCATTTCTTTGATCTCAAAAAACCATCAGCCACTGAAAAACCCTATGAGGGTCACTATGATTTGGGCCTGACTGGATGGCACCTAACAATAACAAAACTCCGTTATGTCTAAATACCACATTTTCTTTATCCATTCATCTGTTAACAGGAACTAGGCTGATCCCATGTTTTGGCTATTGTGAATAGTGCTGCAATAAACATCGATGTACAAGTATTTCTGTTGTATGTTTATTTAAGATTTTATTCAGTATGCCCCCAGGAGTGTTATAACTGAATCACATGGTAGTTCTATTTTTAGTTTTTAGAGGAACGTGCATGCTGATTTCCATAGTGACTACACTAACTTACATTCCTACCAGCAGTGAATGAGGGTTCCTTTGTCCTCTCATCCTTGCCAGAATTATTTGTTTTCTTGATTCTAGCCATTCTGACTGAGGTGAGATGGAATCTAAACAAAGTTTTGATTTGCATTTCCCTGATGGCTAAGGATACTGAACATTTTTTCATGTTTACTGGCCATTTGTATTTCTTCTTTTGAAAAGTATGCAATTCATTTTCCCATTTTTTAACTGGATGATACACTTCTTTGATGTTTAATGTTTCGAGTTCTTTATATATTCTAGATTTTAATCCTCTAGCTGGTATACCTGGCAAAGATTTTTCTCCGATCTGTCTGCTGAAACTTTGCTATTTTCAAGAAATCTGAAGAGTTGGTTTGTAGGCCAACAAATCTCCTTTCTAAATAAAGCATTCATTTGGATTTGAAAGTTTTTTTAGACAGAGACTTTGCAGCATAATGAGTGCTTATATTACCTGGCAGAAATTATATGGTCAATAAATGTCTGTTGCATAAATCAAAGTAAGGCTTTCTAAAGTAAATCTTATTTAGTCACATTGTCTCCCACTCTGCTTACTTAAACCCTCACATCAATGTCATTATTACCCTGATTATAACAGAAATTAAAGAAGAAAGCCCTTTAAATAAAAGAAAAGAAAATACAGCCCACTTAGCTAACTTAACTGACACCTTGCAGAGATGACTGGCTGGTTATGCCCTGAGGTATGTTACCCATTTTTAGCAATGAGACAGATAGGCAAGAGGTCTTAATTGCAAACCATCACCACTTTGAAATTCAGATTAATGTTTTAAATATGTTTATAACTGGAAACTTACTTTCTTTCTTCCTAGAATATTCTTCCTTAAGATCCTGGATTTTTGTAGTCAGTACTTCCAATTCCTGCTCTCTCTCTTTTACTTCAGCAATCAACTTTAGAAGGTTATCTTTTTTTTCTTGAATGAGCTTATTCTGACTAGAGACCTCTGCAAGAAGCACAAAACATTAACTTTAATACATTTGCCTGGTTCCTTGACATGTATCTAAGAAAAAAGAAAATCTGAGTTTCATAAGATTAATAAAGAATGGGTTTTGGTTTTTTTAGACAAGGTCTTGCTATGGAGCCTAAGCTGGCCTTGAACTCACTATGTAGCCCATGATGGCCTCAAACTTGGGATCTTGCCTCTACCGCCTCAGTATAAAGAATGTTTTGACTGATAAGCATTTTTTAATGATTTGAAAATCATAAAAGATCAAAGAATTAAAAAAAACAACCCTAATTTATTCTTTCCTATTTTCCTTTAAAAACAAAAATGAGACAGAAATAGCCAAGCATGGTGGCACATGTCAATAATCCCAGCAGTCAGGAGGCTAAGGCAGCAGGATCACAAGTTTGAGGCCAATTTAGGCTATATAGTGAGGCCCTGTCTCAAACAAATAAACAAACTGGATTATCAAACCACAAAATAGAAAACCAGAAGATCATGACCTCTTCAGTTTCCCATTCCAAATAAAAATATAAATAAATAAAAACCCCACCCAAAACAGCCAAGTTCTACAAGATGGCTTTATACAAGTGCTCTGAAACAACATTTAATTCCAATGCTTTATAACTTAGTCTAGAATGTAGTATAAAGGTAGAGGAGGAGGCAAATAGGCAGGAAGGTAGGAAAATCTTAGCATAATTCAGAAATTAAAACACAAAGCACTGTCCCTCTAGTCACAACCATATAAATTTCACTTAAAAGCATAAGTGCTGAAGTATGAACTTATATTGAAAACAACCCACTAAGACCAAATATGGCTGGATATACAGTGAAGGTGTAATAGTAGGAAATCTATCTAATGAGCAAGCACTAAAAAAACATTTTTTATAAATATAGCACCCACTACTGATACAGATTCTTTTCTTAGAGGCGGGAGGGGGATGGAACCGAGGGCCTCACACAAACTAAGCGAGCATTTACACTGCCTTTTTAAAATTTTTATTCTTAGACAGGGTCTTCCTAAGTTGCTCAGGTTGGCATTGAACTTGCCTCAACTTTCCAAATATCTAGGATTATAGGTATGTGCCAATACACTCAGCTCTAATACTGATTCTTAAACTAGATGTAAAAGGGATTTCTTTAACATGATAGAAAGAAAACAAACTTTTAAAAGCATATAGTATGCTTAAAGTGAAACAGTCATTTCCAAAAGGAATAATACATGAGTGCCTGCTATCATTGTTATTTAATATTTTCCCTTGAAGTTTCTAGTGGATATGATACACAGCCAGTAAAACTACTGGAAAGGAAAAGATAATATTTATTACATCTCTACAATAGACATCTATCTGGAATACTCAGAAAACTCTACGCAAGTCTCTGAGAATTTGTAGTATTGAATACAACAAACTCAGTTGTTTTCATAAGTAACATCAATAATTAATACATAGGTGAGAACAATTACTTATGCTAATGCTAATATTATTGACTATAATTTAAATTTTTGCTAATCTATAATACTCAAATAGTGGCTTTTTACAGCTCTCTCAGATTCTGACAAGTAGCTCATTTCTCCTTATTGGGTTTAATCCCTCTACCCACTCTACCACCTCCATGTTCACATCACTATCCCTTCAAGCCACCCAGCCTCTTAAACACTCAGCTTCGGCTACCCACACTCCTCATATACACATTCTCAAACTAAAAATAACAAAAACTGTGCTTAAACCTGTCCAGGCCTCTCTCCTGGAAAAGGAAGTAACACTGTCAGGGCCACTCCTACCTCTGTCGGCTGGAAAACAAATACAACTGCACAAGTTGGGGACCACTGCCCAGAGAGAGTGGTCCCCAAAGTGCCGATTGGGAGGCTGAATAGGGAAGACTGGCACTAAAAGCTTAATAACTCTAGGGCAGAGGCTAGTGAGGCCACAAACAAAGCCAACAGAGCTTTCAACGTGCTTATCAATTTTCCTTTTTTTAAAGACAGTCTCACTATGTTGCCCAGACTCATAGGCTCAACTGATCCACTTGCCCAAGTCTCCCAAGTAGTTGGGACTATATGTGCCACCACGCCCAGCTATGCCTATGAATTTTTAATCACATATTTAGTTTTAATACTTTAATGAAATCTGAACACTTTAACATAAATGTCATTAATATCAGTAGACATGCATTATATTAAATAAACCAAAATACCTATACTATCATTTAATCCCAATATTTAACTACAAGTATATGTGTTCCAAGGGTAAGAGAATTTAGGAAAAGTTCTCTTAAATTTAAATAAGCCAGTGCATCACAGAATTCCTGAGGACCTTAAATACCATGAATCTTCAAAAGAGAAATGAAACTAATTTATTTAGGAAGTTAGTATGATAAAAGAAAAACAAAACTAGTAATCAAGGGGTAGATTATTCTCTAAACTGCTAAAATAAAAAAAAATTCCACGTTTCTTACACATTTAAATATAAAACGAAATCTTATAAAGCTTGAAAAGCAGTATCTCTGCCTGCAAAATTAACTAAACAGAAAAGATCCTTCTACTCAAAGGTACAAAGAAATCAAAGAGAAAGGCTGCAAAATTTAACACGTTGGGTGAAAATTTATATTTGCCTCACGTGAGAATTGGGAGAAGGACGTGGCAACCCACTCCCAAGACAATCCCGAAACAATCTGCCATTGAAAACCTTGAGGGTCGCTATGAGTCGGACACAACTTGACGGCACCCAACAACAACAAGAACAAGTGAGAATAAAACTATTATTATATGCTAAGTGCTTACCAACACCTTACCTTATATGAATTTATTTAAGGTTCACAATAATAGTATTACACAGGTCACATTCTCTCTTGTTCTTAAAAGAAGAGGAAAAAGGACTCAGCAGTCTTGTAATTTGCCCAAAGCTATATTTGCTTGTTGTGGTGGTTGTTAGGTACTATCGAGTCATGTCCGACTCATAGTGACTTTTCCAGGGTTTTCAATGTCTAATTGTTTTGGGATTGCCTTGGGAGTGCACTGCCAAATCTTTTTCCCATTTTTGAGGTGTTGGGAATTGAACTTGAGACCTCAGAGACTGCAGAGCGGCACTCTACCAGCTGAGCTAAATTCTAGCCCCTGTATTTGCTTGTTGTTAGGTGCCATCGAGTGGGTATCCGACTCACAGTGACCGTACATACAACAGGCGAAACACTACTGTCAGTGCCTCCCTGGTGTTCATAGGGTTTTCAATGGTGGACTGATTTTTGGGAGTGGGTTGCTGGGTCCGTCTCCCAAGCCTACAGTACCTGGTGTTCCCAAGCGGACTCCCATCCAAGTACTAACCAGGCCCGACCCTGCTTAGCTTCCGAGATCCAACAGGATCAGATGCCACAGGGCTATGGATGCAGGCACCTGTGTTGCTAGGATGCAATAAATAATAAGTCCTGGATTCAAACCAAGTCTTGACTTCAAAGACAATGCTTTTGTCCATTAAACTAACTGTTCTCCTCCAACAATGGGTGACTATGTTAAGCTAAAGAAGACACATGAGCTGGGTGCAGTGGTGCATGTCTGTAATCCCAGTGACTGGGGAGGCAGAGGCAGGATGACCACAAGTTCAAGACCACAGGTAATCTGTGTAATTTAGCTAGACCCTGTCTCAAAAAAAAGTGAAAAACAAATGGGCTGGGGGTGCAGCTCAGTGGTCCAGCACTTGCAAAGCATGCTAGTGTGAGGCCCTGGGTTCAAACCCCAGTAACCCACCCCCGCAAAAGAAAAAAAAAAGAAGACACATGAATTCCTAGTGGGGAGTAAGGGACACAGACAAGAATAAACAGACAAAAACAACAATGCAGATGGCTAATAAATATGAAGGAAAATTTAACCTCGGTAGTAATCACAGAGCCTGCAGCCGTAGCACTTTGGCATCTGATCCAGTCAGATCTCAGAAGCTAAGCTAAACAGGGTTGGGCCTGGTTAGTACTTGGATGGGAGACCACCTGGGTCACTATGAGTTGGATACCGACTCATGGCACCTTACAACAACAGCAACAGTAATCACAGAAATGCAAATAAAGCAATAATATACTAACATTCTCACTTGTCACAATGTTTACAAAAATAATAGTGCTGAAAGGAATGCAAAATGTTAAAGAGTCCTTCTGGAAAATATTTTTGACATTGTAAAACAAAAGAGCACTAAAGATATTTATGACCTTTGATCTACAATTTCATTTTTCCAAAGTTACCCTAGGAAACAAGATATGTGCAAATACTTATGTAGAAAAACCTTTTTGCAGTATTTATGATATATTAAAAACTATCTAGGTACTATGAACATCGTAAATATCTAATAGGTAAATGATTAAAATTATGGTATATCAGTAAAATAGAATATAATATTTTCAAAGAGTTTAGTAATAGGAAATACTCTCAAAGTGGAAAAAATAAAGTTATATGAATACCATGAACATAATTATGTTTAAAAAAATCTAATCATATAGTAAATATAACTTAAAAATAAACATCAAAATTACTAGAAAAAATGCTACTGCTTAAAGGAAATTATTAAGAACTGTACTGCAAAAGAAGTACAGATTTAAGGTCAAAAGGTCTCAGCTCCAATTTGATTCACTGGTTACTTCTCAAAGACCCTGGTCGAAACTCTTATCTTCATAAAGTATATTCTCCTTCCTCTAATGTAGAAAATGTGTCACTGATTTGCACCCCACGTCAGAAGACAGCAATCATCCTAGACCACATCCTTACCTTCAGGACAGCAGTCATGAATGACTCTGCCTCCTCAGATCTGTTATTAGTCCAAGTTCACTGATTGCCTGAACTACTGAATTAACTTTTTCTTTTAACTGGTCTCTTAATGGCCCATCATCTCACTCTCTTGTTTATTGTGTATGACATTGCCAGTGTGCATGTTCTGAAGTCTGATTTCACTATCACTTTGCTGATTAAATCTTCTAGAAAGTCCTGTCTCCTGAAACAGACAGTCTAGCCTCCATGGCCACCATCTGGCCAACCAGTTTTCCTTCTAGCCACTTCTCTGTCACTCCTCATCCATGCTACACTCTGACCGTCTCAGAATTCAAAAGGCTCTCACGTTTCTATTATGTTGTTGTTAGGTGCCATCGAGTTGGTATCCAACTCATAGCAACCCTCTGTACAACAGGAGAAACACTATTGTCAGTGCTTCTCTGATGTTCACAGGGTTTTCAATGGCAGACTGATTTTTGGGAGGGGGTTGCCAGGTCCTTCTCCCAAGCCTACAGCTTCTGGTGTTCCCAGGCGGTCTCCCATCCAGGTACTAACCAGGCCCGATCCTGCTTAGCTTCAGAGATCTGACGGGATCGGATGCCACAGGGCTACAGCTGGCACCTAACAACAACAACAACAACTCACGTTTCTGCTACCATTCTCTGTGCTGTTCCCTCTCCCTGGAATGTAGTGCTGAATCTGATGAAATTCCCCAGTGCTCTTCTATGTGATATTCTCCCAGGTAATGTGTAAAATCAGACTTTGTAGGGTCAAATCATTATCAGCTGGCTAACCTTGAGCATGTTATTTAACTTCTCTGCTCCTATTTCTTCAACTATGAGGTAGAATTAAAAACAGTATCTAGAGCCAGGCATGGTAAGTACCCTCCTGTAATCTAGCACTCAGGAAGGAAAGGCAGGAGAATCATGAGTTCAAGGCCAGCCTGAGCTACATAACAATATCATATCTCAAAGAAATACAAAAATAAATAAATAAATGAATAAATAAAACAAAAAACAATGGTATCTATACTTCTTATGGTTGTTGTAAGGAATCATGAATTAATATATGCAAAAAGCTTATAACAGGGCCTGGCACATAGTATTAAATAAGATAAGGGTTAGTCATTAAATATTCAGCAACCCTCAATGGAAGAAATTAAGCCCTCCAGATTCTATACCCATACAGCACCTATTCCATAATTACAGTATTACAGACTTATACCTATCCATCACTATATTTTAATTGTGGTTTCCCTGTCCACATCCTCTACTACATTCTGAGCAGATTATATTTTATGTGTTATTGTCTCCTTAGTCCTCGGCAATAGCAGTCAAATATTCACTGAACTCAGATAAATTATACTCATGTTCAAGTACAAACTTATTTTTTAAAAGAAGAATGATAATGCTTTTAGACTTTAGAATATAGTATATCTTCACAGTATAGATAATATTCAAGAGCACACATTCTGACTCACAGTAGTAAAAATTGAAAATTTCAAGCTTAATTTTCTGATCCCTGGGGATTTTACATACCAAGAATGTTTAAAGGACCCAAACTCAATATACTCTTTCACACACACACACACACACACACACACACACACACACACACAAAGTCGATGTTTTCCTTTTTGCACAGAGGGGATAGGAGAAGTAGTGAAAGGGCATAAAGGTTTCAGAGCAGCTTAGAAAGTGAACATGGATAATAGTCTATTGAAATAATCCACCAGGAGCTACAAAGTTAAGTGCCTCATGGGCCACAAAGTGAAGAAAGTGGGCAAGACAAGGCAAAAGGGGACTTAAGCAAACAGCTACTTGTGGTAAGTGAAAGAGCACAAGCCCCATATAAAGAAATAATACTGTTTAAAACATGGTGCCTATAAACCAAATATCTCTAGGGGAATTTGATTCATGGACGCAAGTTTGTAGCTTATGTGTAAGAATTCAGTAAAAGCTACTGATGTATCCTGAGCAATCTGGAGAGCTGCAGAAATGAGAACAGGAGTAAAAATATGGAAATGAAGTACTGTCAGAGTAGTAATTCTACCCACCATGGTACATGCTAAAAGAACCCAAGTTTTCTTTTCTTTCTCTTTCTTTCTGGTTTTTTTATTTATTTTATTTTTTTTTTTGAGACACGGCCTTGATGTGTAGCTCAGGCTGTCCTGGAACTCACTGTGCAGAGCAGGCTGGCCTTGAACTCTCCTGTATTCTCCTATCTCAGCCTCTAGAGGGCTGGGATTAAGGCATGTGCCACCAATAGGCTGTGATTTCCAACATGAAAACAAACTCATTTTCTAAAACATGCTGGCCTGTACACATCAGCATAGGTAGTTCTCACAAGTATAACCCTGAGTGAAAAAAGGGACAGAATACAAATAAAATGATGCCATTTCTATAACATTCAAAACCAGAATACTAAACAAAATATTAATAGTTCTAAAAGGTGGGAGGAAGGTATAACATGGGATGTCTTATCTTCAGCTGAGTGTTAAGAACAATTTTTTTACATATATACATATGTGTATTTGTGAATGTATAAACACTCCCACTACATTATCTTACTTGTATGAGAGATTTCATAATAAAGATGTGTAATCTAAAAAAAAAAAAAAACTATGATCTAGTTTTTCACATACGATTTTGATATTCCAGAAACATCTCAACCATTTTTTCTTCTTCTTTTAATTTCACAGACAGCTTTTCTGAAAGAAAAATTGGAATTGGGTTCAATTCAGCTGAGAAAATACAGGAAAATAAACAAGAAGAGCAAAAATGGTAGGTTACAAGTTATAGGAACCTGAAAGTGCTTTAATAGAGTCCTTGTAGGCATCTCTTAGTCCCACCATTTGACAGGGGATGTCACTGAGAGTATTTTTGAACTTACTCCCAAATTCATTTATGCTTTTATCGAAGAGTGCCAGTTCATCCTCTACCATTGTGTAAGACACTACAAAACAGAAGGAACACATATTGTAAAGTTATGGAAACCAAATAAAACACATATTCCAGTCAAGTATATTTGGCAGTTTGACCCTTGCTACAGAATGGTTAGCAACTTACCTTTAGTTCTAGATATTTCAGTGTTACATCAAGCTATTTGATTAAGGTGCAGTAGAATCCAAAGCACCTCCACCTCCTCAGGGCTTGTTAGTATGTTAACTACATAGGAGGTTAACTAGATAGTAGATGGGTGCTCTATGACCCCGGGAAACTGACTCTGAGTCCTTTTTTTCACACATAAAATTGGTGACCACTAAGATCCCCCCCAACTTTGTCTCTGACTCCAGCGTGGATCACCAGGTGGTCGCTGGCTCCCCTCTCACAAGATAAGACCGAACACCTGTATCCCGCCTCTTCTTCCCACCCCGGAACTGGAAGGTATCAGTTAAATAGAGACTGGACTTTGGAATTTGGGGGATTTAGCCCAGGCCGTTGGGCAGGTCACCTCATCTATCCTCTGCAAAAGACTTCAGGCCCCACCAGTTCTCTGGGATACTTAATCCTTTCCAGGAAGGCCAAAGACATCTCCTTCGGTGAAACCTCAAACCCTGCGCCTTCACTGCTGCCCCAGGCCCTGAAGCCCAAACAGCCAGAAGATTCGCGTTGCACAAACGCCGCCCGGAATACATACACGCAGGCCGCCCCCAAGCCTATTTCCCCGCTTCGCGATAGATGAGTTGCGGAGCCCAGCTCAGTTCCCGCATCCCTCACCTTGGCAGAGAGGCCTGAGCCCCGCCGCCTTCCCCCAAACAGATCTGCACCGACTCCAGCCACCAGCCAGCCACCGGACCCAGTTTCCGCAGCTGCGCCAAATTTCCGATTTCAAACCCAGCGCTCCTCCCGCCGCACACCCCCTACCCGCCTTCTACAGGCTGTCGGTACAGCGATTGGTTGATAGCGCACTCCGGATTCTCGCGGAAAAGTATGCGAGAAAGGGCATTCTGGGAGTCGTAGTTCTTTACTGAGAAACAGTCGGATTCACGTATACAGGAACAGCCTTGGAAATGCAAGCTCCAGGACAAGCCATTCATTAGATTCAAGTAAAGGATTCTGCTGCAAATAAAATAATGAAATTGAAATTTAATTGTATTTGCCTATGAAGTGTATGTTCTCTTCTTTTTACTTATGTTGGAAAGTTGACCCCAATTATGAGTGAGCAGAAACATCCTGAGGGTGCTCAGAATACAGTCACACCGTTTGGAACACTTCCTTCTTTTCTACTCCCCAAGCTCCTCTAGCAGTGTTTTCTTAAGTCTACTAGAGCAGTATGTCACTTGATCTTGCAGAACTTCAAACCAGAAGGGTCTAGAATATTATCAAAATAACCTGTTATTGGAGGTCAGGAAGGAGGCACAAGCCATTCAAGTAGGATTTGTTAGAGTGGACAAGCTTGTGGGGATTCTGAACCCCAGATGCGTGAAATTGATTCACTCTTTGCATCCTTCTTGGTAAGCTGAGGAAGAAAGAAAAATAGACTAAGAGTCCAGAACATATACTCTAAAGCAAGGACACTAAAGGTGGCCATGAAGTCAAAGATTCTGTTTTCATCTTTGACTATGATCTGTTTGTGAAAATAAGGCCTTTAGTTGGGGGTAATGCTTCATGCCCACAATCTCAGGCCTGGGAAGGCTCAGGAAGTAGGACTGCAAATTAAAGGACAGCCTGGTCTCAAAAATCAAGAAAAAGGAAAGGGAGGGGAAGGAAGAGGAGGAGAAGGGGGAAAAATAAAGCCTCTGGTTATACGCCTAAAGTGCTTTACTATGCAATTTTCTTTGCTTATCTTTAACAATGCAAAGACCACACTAACATAAAGATATAAATAATATGTTCAGGGGTACTAGATATTGGCCATTCTATTTCCAAGAACTAAATTAAGACCTATGAAATCAGCATACATTATTAACAGTTTATACAACACTGGGGAAAAGGACTTGGCAACTCACTCCTGAAACAATTAGCAATCAAAAACCCTATAAATAGCAGAAAAACACTGTGAGATGTAGTGCCAGAAAATGAGCCCCCAGTTTGGAATGCACTCAAAAGATGACAGGTGAAGAGTTGTCTCCTCAAAGTAGAGTCAACTTTGACTATGGGAATGGAATAAAGATCCAGGGACCTCCATTTGCTGAGGTGGCACAGCACAAAATGAGTAGGAACAACTGTAAACGTCCGTTAATAATTGGAACATGGAATGTACATGAAGCTAGGATATTGTTGTTGTTGTTGTTGTTAAGTGACATCAAGTTGAGTCCGAATCATAGCAACCCTATGTACAGCAGATTGAAACACTTCCCGACTCTGTGCCAGGCAAACGATCTTTTTTATGTTTAAGCCCATTGTTGCAGACACTGGGTCAATCCATCTGGTGGAAGGTTTTCCTCTTTCGCATTGACCTGCCACTCTCCCAAACGTGATGTCCTTCTCCAGGGATTGATCTCTCCTGACTACATGTCCAAAATATGTAAGATGCAGTCTGGCCATTCTTGCTTCCAAGGAGCACTCTGCTTGCACTTCTTCTAGGACAGATTTGTTGGTTCTTTTGGCAGTCCATGGTATAGTCAATAGACGTCTCCAGCACCACAATTCAAAAGCATCAATTCTTTTCCTGTCTCCCTTGTTCAATGTCCAGCTTTCACAACCATATGATGCCACTGAAAATACCATGGCATGAGTCAGATGCACCTTCATCTTCACTGTGACATCTTTGCTTTTCAATACTCTAAAGAGATCTTTTGCCATAGCTTTTCCTAGAGCAATCTGTCTTTTGATTTCTTGACTGCTGCTTCCACGGGTGTTGATTATACAGCCAAGCAAAGCAAAATCTTGGACAACCTCAATCTTTTCTCCATTTATTGTGAAGTTGAGTGCTGACCCAGTCGTAAGGATTTTTGTTTTGTTGATGTTTAGTCGTAACCCATATTGAAGGCTATGATCTTTGATCTTCATCAGTAAATGTTTTAAATCCTCTTCACTTTCTGCAAGCTGAGTTCTGTCATCTGCATAATGCAGGTTGTTAATGAGTCTTCCTCCAATCTTGATGCCGCATTCTTCCTCAGCATATTTGCTCAGCATGTAAATTGAAGAGATAGGGTGAAAGTATACAGCCCTGACGCACACCTTTCTCAACTTTAAACCACTCTGTGTTTCCTTGTTCTATTGGAACAACTGCCTCCTGGTTCATGTACAGATTTCTCATGAGCACAACTAGGTGTTCTGGTATTCCCATTTTCCGAAGTGTTATCCATAATTTGTTATGATCCACACAATCAAATGCCTTTGCATAGTCAATAAAACATAGATAGACATCTTTCTGATATTCTCTGCGTTCAGCTAATATCCACCTCAATGATGTCCCTGGTTCCCCGCCTTCTTCTGAATCCCACTTGATTTTCCAGTAATTCCCTGTCTATATACTGCTGCAGTCACTTGTGAATGATCTTTAGTAGAATTTTGCTGGTGTGTGATATTAATGATATTGTCCGATAGTTTGCACATTCAGTTGGATCCCCTTTTTTGGGAATAGGCACAAATATGGATCTCTTCCAGTCAGTTGGCCAAGTAGCTGTTTTCCAAACCTGTTGACACAAACATGTTAACACCTCCAGTGCTGCATCTGTTTGTTGAAACATCTCTATTGGTATCCCATCAATTCCTGGATCATTGTTTTTCGCCTGTTCTTTCAAGGCAGCTTCCACTTCATCCTTCAACACCATTGGTTCTTCTTCATATGCAACCTCTTGGAATTGTTTGTCATCTACCAATTCTTTCTTGGATAATGATTCTGTGTATTCTTCTCATCTTCTTTTGATGTTTCCTGCATCATTTAATATTTTCCCTGTAGAATCTGTCACTACTGCCACTCGAGGCTTGAATTTTTTCTTCACTTCCTTAAGCTTGAGAAACACAGAGCGTGTTCTTCCCTTTTGGTTTTCTGCCTCCAGCTCCCTGCACATGTCATTATAATATTTGTTTTTGTCTTCTCAAGCTGCCTTCTGAAATCTTCTGTTTAGTTCCTGAACTTCATCATGTCTTCCTTTTACTTTAGCTGCTCCACGTTCGAGGGCAAGGTCCAGTGTCTCTTTTGACATGTAATTTGGTCTTTTCTTTTTTTCTTGTCTTTTTAAGAACTTTTTGCTTCCTTCTCAAGTGATATCTTTTATGTCATGCCACAACTCTTCTGGTCTCCTGTCATTTGTGTCTAATGCATTAAACCTATTTTTGAGGTGGTCTCTGAACTTAGGTGGGATATACTCAAGATCATACTGTGGCTCTTGTATACTTATTCTAATTTTCTTCAGCTTCAGTTTGAACTTGCATATGAGAAGTTGATGGTATGATCCACAGTCAGCACCTGGTCTTGTTTTGACATTTTGTACAGAGTTTTTCCATCATCTCTTTCCACATATGTAGTCACTTTGATTCCTGTATGTTCCATCTGGTGAAGTCCATGTGTATAGTCTCCACTTATGATGTTGAAAAAATGTATTTGTAATGAAAAGGTCATTGGTCTGACAAAATTCTATCATGCAATCTCCAGCTTCGTTTCTGTCCCCAAGACCATATTTTCCAACTACCGAGCCTTCTTCTTTGTTTCCAACCTTTGCATTCCAGTCACAGTGATTATCAGTATGTCTTGATTACATGTTTTATCTATTTCAGATTGCAGAAGCTGATAGAAATCTTCCCTTTCTTCATTTATGGCCTTAGTGGTGGGTGCATAAATTTGAATAATAGTCATATTAACTGGCCTTCCTTGTAGGTGTATGGATATTATTCTATCACTGACAACATTGTATTTCATGACAGATCTTGAGATGTCTTTTTTGATGATGAATGCAACCCCATTTCTCTTTAGTTTATCATTCCCAGCATAGTAGACCATATGATTGTCTGACTCAAAATGGCCTGTGCCGGTCCATTTTAGCTCACTGATGCCTAGAATGTCAATGTTTATGCACTCCATTTCTCTTTTGACAATTTCTAATTTGCCTAGATTCATACTATGTACATTCCATGTTCCAATTATTAATGGATATTTACAGTTGTTTCTCCTCATTTTGAGTCATGGCACATCAGCAAGCTCAGCACCCTGGGGCTTTACTCCATTTCCATCATCATGGTAGACTCTACTTGGAGGAGGCAACTCTTCCCCAGTAGTCTTTTGAGTGCCTTCCAACCTGGGGGGCCTCATTTTCTGGCACTATATCTGACAGTGTCTCTTTGCTATCCATAGGGTTTTCAATGGCTAGCTGTTTTGGGAGTGGCTTGCCAAGTCCTACTCTCTAGTCCGTCTTAGTCTGGAAGCTCAGCTGAAAACCTGTCCACCATGGGTAACCTTGCTCATGTCCAAGGTTACAGTGGCAGAGCTTTCAGCCTCATCGCAACACACAAGCCCCCACAGTGCGGCAAACTGACAGACATCTAGGAAAATAAGAAATCATCAAAAGTGAAATGGAGTGCTTAAACATCAACATGCTGCGCATCAGTGAGCTAAAATGTACTGGTATTGACAATTTTGAATCAGATATATGTTTACTATGCTGAGAATGACTCAAGAAGAATGAGGTTGCATTCATCATCAAAAAGACATCTCAAGATCTAGTCTGAAATACAATACTGTCAGTGATAGGATAATATCCATTGAGGCTGAGGCTTAGCTCAGTTGGTAGAGTGCTGTACTGCATTCTCTGAGGACCTGAGTTTGATCCCCAGCCCTGCAAAAACAGGAGAAGGATGTGCCAATCCACTCCCAAAGCAATTCCTAAACAATCAGCCACTTAAAACTCTATGAGGGCTGCTATGAGTCAGACCCCACTTGATGGCACCTAACAATAACAACAGAAGGAAGGCCAGTTAATATGATTGTTATTCAAATTTATACACCCATGACTAAGTCCACAATAAAGAAATGGAAGATTTTTACCAGCTTCTGCAGTCTGAAATTGATCAAACATGCAAACAGGATGCACTGATAATTATTGGTGATTGGAATGCAAAGGTTAGAAACCAAAGAAAAAGGCTCAGTAGTTAGGAAATATGGCCTTAGTGATAGAGATGATGCTGGAGATCATATGATAGGATTTTGTAAGACCAACAAATTTTTCATTGCAAATATGTTGTTGTTGTTGTTGTTGTTAGGTGCCGTCGAGTCGGTATCCGACTCATAGTGACCCTCATAGGGTTTTCAATGGCTGAGTGCTTCGGGATTGCCTTGGGAGTGGATTGCCAGGCCCTTCTTCCATTTTTGTGGTGCTGGGAATTGAACTCGGGGCCTCAGAGACTGCAGTGCAGCACTCTACCAACTGAGCTAAATCCCAGCACATTGCAAATATATTTTTCACCAAATTAAATGGTCACTATATGCATGGAAATTCATCATATGGAACATATTGTTTATGGTTAGAGGCCCTCAAGTTGGGTCTGACTCATAGCAACCCAATGTACAATAGAACAAAACACTACCCAACACTCTACCATGCTAGGCACTATGTCAGTGCTTCTCTGCTTTTGATGGCTGATTGTTTAGGAAGTGGACTGCTGGGTCCTTCGCCCTTGTCTATAGCACCTGGTATTTCCAGGTGGTCTTCTATCTGAGGACTCATGAAGTCCAACCCTGCTTAGCTTCTGAGATCAGATGGGATTGGATGCCAGGGTGGTATGGCTGTAGACATATGTAATATAAAGGAATGAAACTGACTATATTTGTAGAAAGAGATAATGGAAAACCTCAATATCTGAAGTCATAACAAGTCCAGGAGCTGATTGTGAATAAGACAACCAACTGCTCATACGCAGGTTCAAACTGAAACTGAAAAAAATTAGAACAAGTGTACGAGAGCCAAGGTATAATCTTGAATATATCCCACCTGAGCTCAGAGACCATCTCAAGAACAGATTTGATGTGTTAGACACTAATGATGGAAGATCAGACAAATTGTGGCATCACACCAAAGACATCATTCATGAGGAAAGCAACAGTTTGTTTAAAATAAAGGAAAAAGAAAAGAAAAGACCAAATTATATGTCAAAAGAGACTCTGAAACTTGCCCTTGAACATCAAGCAGCTAAAATAAAATGAAGACGTGAAGAAGTTAAAGAAATAAACAGAACATTTCAAAGAGCAGCTGGAGAAGACAAAATCAAATATCATAATGATGTGCAAAAAGCTGCAGATAGAAAACCAAAAGGGAAGAAAGCATTCTGTTTTTTTCAAGTTTAAATAATGGAAGAAAAAAATTCAATCCTCAAGTGGCAATAGTGAAGATTCTACAGGGAAAATATTAAACAATGCAGGAAATGTCAAAAGAAGATGAAAGGAATGCACAGAATCATTACACCAAAAAGAATTTGTAAATGACCAACCACTTCAAGAGGCTGCATATGATCAGCAACCAACGGTCCTGAGGGAATAAGTGGAAGCTGCCTTGAGGGAATTGGCAGGACATAAGACTCCAGTTATTGATGGAATACCAACTGAGATGTTTCAACAAATGGATGCAGCACTGGAGGTGCTCACTTGTCTATGCCAAGGGATTTGGAAGACAATTACATGGCCAACTGACTGGAAGAAATCCATATTTGTGCCTATTCCCAAGAAAGGAGATCCAACTGAATGCAGACCTTATTAAACAATATCATTATTATCACATGCAAGTAAAATTTTGCTAAAGATCATTCAAAAAAGATTGCAGCCGTATATTGACAGAGAACTGCCAGAAAATCAAGCTGGACTCAGAAAAGAGCATGGAACCAGGGCCATCATTGCTGATGTCAGGTGAATATTAGCCAAAAGCAGAGAATACCAAAAAGATGTCTTTCTACATTTTATTGACTATAGAAAGGCATTGAACTGGGTGGATCACAACAAATTATAGATAACATTGTGAAGAATGGGGATACAAAAGCACTTCATTGTACACATGAAGAATCTAAACATGGACCAGGAGGTAGTCGTTCGAATAGAACAAGGAAACACTGCTTGGTGTAAAGTGAGGAAAGGTGTGTGTCAGGAATGTATCCTTTCATTGTATCTCTTCAATCTCTATGCTGAGCAAATAATCTGAGAAGTTGAACTTTATGAAGGAGAACATGGCATCATGATTGGAGGAAGACTCATTAACAACCTGCATTGTGCAGATGACACAACTTTGCTTGCTGAAAGTGAAGAGGATTTGATACACTTGTTGATGAAGAACACTTACTTGATACACTTATTGATCAAAGAACACAGCCTTCAGAGTGGATTGCATCTCAACATCAAGAAAACAAAAATCCTTACAACTGGGTTAGTAAATAACTTCATGATAAATGGATAAAAGAGAGGTTGTCCAAGATTTTGCTTTATTTGGTTCTACAATCAATACCCATGGAAGCAGCAGTCAAGAAATCAAAAGATGCATTGCACTGGGAAAAACTGTTACAAAATACCTCTAAAATGTTGAAAAGTAAAGGTGTCACATTGAAGAGGAAGGTGCGCCTGACTCATGCCATGGTGATTTAAGTTATATCATATGGTTGTGAAAGCTGGACATTGAATAAGGGAGACAGAAGAATTGATGTTTTTGCATTATGGTACTGGAGAAGAATATTGAATATACTACGGACTACTAAAAGAACCAACAAATCTGTCCTAGGAGAAGTGCAGCTTGTGTGCTCCTTGGAAGCAAGGATGGCTAGATGGCATCTGACCTATTTTGGACATGTTGTCAGAAGGGACAAATTCCTAGAGAAGGACATCAGGTTTAGGAGAATGGTGGGTCAATGAAAAAAAGGAAGACCCCCAACTAGATGGATTGACAAGGTATCTGCAACAATGGGCTTAAACATGAAAAAGATTGTATGTCTGGTACAGAGTCGAGGAGTGCTTCCTTCTATTGTATATAGGGTCTGTATGAGTTGGACCCAACTTGATGGCACCTAACAACAATTAATACATCACAATGTGCCTGAAAGTCAGCTTCCATCCTAGGGTATATTATTAATAAACTTGGACATAAAGTTTGTTGTGAAAACTGTTCTCATTTCATAAATATTTACCTAAGGACTTCTGATCTCAAATACCTGGTAGTGTTTGTCTTACATTTTATGGGTCGAGCATCTCAGAACATCAGCTGACTAAGTGATGATGCTTATTTCTAGGGTTTTCACTATTCCTGATTAATGCACATAGTACTTAATAAGAATCCTGGAAGGGTGCTGACTTGGTACCCTGTTTTTGTTCACTGAGTTTTCATACTGGTGTTAGGCTGCTGGGTGAAGATTCTAGATCTCTGTGGACCTTGGACTGAGGGGAGTGATTGCCCCCACCAATGTATATTTTCCCAAGTGATTTTAGAGTAACCATTGTCTTTTTCTTTCTTTTTTTTTTTTTTTTTAGTATTTGGATTTGGGCTGTTGAACCCAAGGCTTTGCATATCTAGGCAAGTGCCCTACCACTGTGCTGCATCCCCAGCCCCTTTTTAATTTTATTTTTGAAACAGAATTGTATTGAATTGCTCATGTTGCCTCTGGTTTGAACTTTCAATCCTGCCTTGATCCCCCTAGTTGCTGGGATTATAGCCATGCACCATGGGCCCACCTTGGCCATTGTCTTTTATTTTTTCTCAGGGCTCCTTCCCAACCAATATATGAGGGAGAAATTCCTGTCTTTTGTCAAAATTTTCATCTATGAAAGACTAGATGAATATTTCTCTCTACTGCCTTAAGCTTAGCTAGCGAAACCAAGCTCTTGTTTCTGCTCAGCCCACAGAATAGCGCCTCTAACTGTTTCAACTTTAGAAAGGGAAAACCAGACACCTCTCCTGCTGATCACCCACATAGCACCATGATCCTCTCCATCACCATATTTATGTGTCTTTCATTTTAACACAATCAGGATTTATTGAATATCTATTATGTGTCATGCACTGAGTTTGCCACTGCCTTTTCTAAAGTTTATTGTCTGTAAACCAGGTTTGGGTTTCTGCAGCATGATTAGTAGGAAAATGGTACATCTTCCAAACCAGAGATATTTCTAGGTGGTGATTTTAAGGACTCTTGCTCAGACTAACTGAAATATCCATTGCTATTTCCCTGAAAACTTTATTTCTTCAACAGGTGAGGGACAATGGGGTAAAAGGCAAAAAGGACATTGTCCCTGTGATAGTTAATCTTAATTGTCAACTTGATTAGATTGAGAAACACCTAGGAGACTAGTGAAACCCTCCCCTTGAGATGTCTGCAGTGTCATTTTCAGAGGTGATTTTATCATGAGGGCTCTGACCTAATAAATGAATTCATCTCTTGATGGATTCCCAGTGTGGCTGGGAGATGGTAAAAGGCAGCATGTGGAACCTAGTTGGAGGAAGTAGGTCACTGGGGTGAGTCTTGGTGGCTCTATCTTGCCATAGCCTCTTCCTGTGTTCCCCTTTTCTCCTCTTCCTAGCCACCATTATGTGAACTGCTCTGTTCTGATGCCCTGTCTGCCATGGTAGACTAGGATCTCTGACTGTGAGGCAAAATATTCCCTTCTTCCCTTAAATTGTTTATGTTATGTATTGTGTCACAGCAGCATAAAAAGTAACTAATGTAGTCCCCTGCAGCATGTGCCCTTGCTAGCCGGGTTATTCCATCTTGGAGGCAGGGCTAACAATAGAAACAATAATAATGCCATGGTTTAGACTAGGAGTTCCTCACTTTACTGACTGTAAGGGTCTCTATGTGATGTCCCCACTTATGCTGGCCCCTCAAAATGCTAGTACATGAACTTTCAATCCCCACTCAGTGAGAAATTAGAAATGATTAAAATTATTGTGAACTCACAAGAGAAGAAAGCTCTTCCTGATGATTCCAGTTTAAGAACCTGTAATATAGAAAATGTTTGCTACATTCAAAAGACTCTTTAACAGAAACTTAAAAACCTCTAGGTCTCTACCTAGCTTATGTCAGGAGGCACTGGAATAAATGACTCAAAAGGAAAATGAGCCTTCTGATAATTGCTGTAATCAAAGCACAATATCCAAAGTTCAGTCAACCTCCATTGCCAAGGCTCCACTTGTAATCTTTCACCTTCCTAGAATTAAGAAAATAATAAAAGGAAGGAAGCAATGAGACCTCTAACATGGTGAAGTGATGAAGTTATCAATTCTTCCCCAACAAGAAAGCATAAAACTAGTCAAAATTATAAAAAAAAAATTCAGCATCCTGGAAATTGATAAAAGACTTACAGTAAACTAAGAAGCATTTATTCATGAAAAACTACTCGGAAACATTACACTAATGAAAGGAGCCAGATGCAAAAGACTACATGTCATATGGTTGTATTTATATGGCATAACTGGAAAAGGGAAAATCTGCAGAAACAGCCAATCATTCAGTAGCTGCCGGGAGCCAGTAGCAGAAGTAGGCATTGACTGACAAAGGGCACAAGGGAACTTTCTGGGGTAATAAAAAGTTCTAATACTGGTTTGTGGTGATTGTTGACAACTCTATAAATATTATACATGTATAAAGCTTAAGTTAATGGCACATAAATTATTCCCCAATAAAATTGTAAAGAGTTTTTTAAAAAATGAAGAATATCAAAGCTTCAGAAAAAAACTACATCCCCCAAGCAGCCAGAAAACAACCAATATAGTGAAAAAAGTTCAGTTTTTAAAAATTGTGGTAAAATACACATAACATAAAATTTACTACTTCAACTACTTTAAGTGTACAGTCAGCAGCATTATATTGATATTGTGCAACCATCATGACTACTCATCTCTGCAACTCTTTTTAGCCTAAAAATCTGAAACTCTGTGCCCATTAAACAATAAATCCTGTTCTCTCCTTCTCCCAGACACTGGCAACCACTATTCTACTTTCTGTCTCTAAGAAGTTGATTACTCTGGGTGGGTGGTGGGTGTAGCTCAGTTGGCAGAACTTTTGCCTAGCATGTCTGAGGCCCTGGGTTCCATCCCAGCACCATAAACACACAAAAAAGTTGACTATTCTGGGAAAAATTTTTTAGTTATCTCATAAATGTCAAAAATGGGAATTTTTTTTTACAGTTTTTAAATGAATCTATTAACATGAATGTTTTTAGGCATGTTAATGGCATTATCTGGGAGAAGGACCTGGCAATCCCCTCCCAAAAATCAATCCACCATTGAAATCCCTATGAATAGCAGAGGAGCACTGACAACAGTGTTTCACCTCTTGCACGTAGGGTCGCTATGAGTCAGACACCAACTTGATGGTACCTAACAATAACAACAATGGCATTATCTTATATTCTGGAGTGTAGTTTCTTTTTTATCCTACTTTTTTGCATCTATAAATTCTAACCACATATTAAGGCCCAGACACTTGCCACCTCCTCCATAAAAGCTCCCTTATTACATAGACTAACAGTTATATCTGCCTTTCCTTCGCTCCATTTACTCTGTTCACTTCTGTGATGCTGTGCATCTAAATGTCCCTCAAAGGCTGTGTGTTTAAATGTTGGGTTTCCAGCTGGTGGTGCTGTCCTGAGAGGTTATGGAACTTTGGGAATGGGATTCTAGGTTTCCAGGAGTGGCTCCCTGAGGGCAGGCCTTTGGAGATTTTTACCCAGAGCCCCAGTTCCATTCACTCTCTGCTTCCTGATGGCTAAGTTGTGAGATTCTGTGACATTAGGCCCTGCCACTCCTTCCACCTGTATGGACTAAAATCCTCTATCATTGTTGTTGTTGTTGTTGTTGTTGTTGTTGTTGTTGTTGTTAGGTGCCATTGAGTTGGGTCTGACTCATAGCGACCGTATTTGTACAACAGAATGAAACACTCCTCAACACTGTGCCAGGCTTGGCATTATGCTAGTGCTTCTTTACTAGCCATAGGGTTTTCAATGACTGATAATTGTTTTGGGATTGTTTTTTTCGAGAATGGGCTGCCAGGTCCTTCTCCCATTATTGTAGTGCTAGGGATTGAACCCAGGGCCTCAGAGCATGCAGATCAAGCACTCTGCCAACTGAGCTAAACCCTAACCCCATCTAATCTTGATCCCCCAATAAATCTCCCCATATGTTTGCTTCAGTCAGTTTCTATGTTACAATGACACACCACCTCCTATTACAACTTCTCAGGACACAGTGTTATGCTATTTGTGCAAATATTTTATCTCCCCACTAGCCTACAGGCTTCTTGCTGTATGATCTATTTCTGTCCTGCCCAGTACACATAAGACTCAATGACTTACATCAGTGCTTCTCAAAAGGAAGGTTCCCCACCCAACAACATCACCATCATCTGGGAATTTGTTTGAAATGCAAACTTTTAGGCCTCACTCCATTCCTACCAAGTTAAAGGCACTAGAAATGAGTCCCTATAATCTGTGTTTTAACAAGCCCTCCAGGTGGGGTGGGATGCACACTGAAGTTTGAGAGCCAGTGTCTTATACATAGTTAAGTACTCTGTGAATCATCTATAACATAGGAAGAGTATATAATGAGACTAATGGAGGGGGTACCTGGAACTGTAGTAGAAGGATCATTTATAGTAGTGTCTATGTGGAACACCAATATTCCTGGGATGTGAGCCAGAATGGAGGTAATTATTTCCTGAAAGTCACTAGAGTCTAGAGTCTGAAATAAATCCATTTTACATTGCAAGGTGACACTGGAGAGATCTCAAATACAATTTATTTTAGAGAACACAGATAAGTTTGTGATAAAAAGATAATGAGCATGCAGACAGTAAAGGTCAATGCCTCTAAAATCTATTTTTGTTTGCTGCCACTGCATAAGTGACACAAGCTAAAGTCAAATATCTCTGAATGATGTTGTATTGCAGTAGACACTATAACTCAGAGATGAATGGCTCATTTTATGATAAGAATATATCTTGTGCTTATGTAATATTTGGGGTGGCAAAACATATTGAAGAAATTCTATCCTCTGTCTTCCACATTGTAATCTAAAACAGGAAGAACTTATTTAAATCTAAATCTAGGAACAGGGCATGGTGGCAGGCACATTTTGTAATCCCAGCATGCAGGAGACTGAGGCAGGAGGATCACAAATTTCAGGCCAGCCTGGGCAACACAGAGAGATCCTGTCTCAAAAAAAAAAAAAAAAAAAAAAAAAAAAAAAAAAAAAAAAAAAAAAAAAAAAAAAAAAAAAAAAAAAAAAAAAAAAAATCTAGGGAAAAATTAAATGAGTCATGATGAGAACATTTTGGAAAGATCTGAAAGTATTCACTTACTCAAACTAACAGAAATTTTGGGGTCTGGCTATATTAGTAAAAGATAAACACACATGTACACATGCACGAAGAATCATTAAGAATACAGAAGTTCATTAAGACCACCAAATCATTCTGAGATGAATGTAGAACTGAAGATCTCACCAAGGAAACTGGGGAGGAGTAGATGCTGGGAGTAGGGACTAGGAACAGTGCATGGGAATCCAGTGAACTTTACTTTGTACTTAATTTGTTTGGGTCAGGGATTCCATTGACAGTGTGGTGAATGTTGTGAACTTTGTTCAAGTAGTGTACAGAAGCACATTTTACATCTAATTTTAGGACGTTCACTGACCCATAATAAATCAACTCAGGTTATATACTGCCTAGTAATTGAGGAAACTTGTGTAAGATTAGACTGTAAAGTACTTGTTGTTGTTAGGTGTTCTCAAGTCAGGTACAACTCATAGCAACCCTATGTACAACAGAAGAACCACTCCCCACTATCTGGCACTATTATCAGTGCAGAGAAGTCTGTTATTCATGGCAGATTGTTTTGGGAGTGGGCATCCATGTCCTTCTCCCTAGCCTGCAGCACCTGGTATTCCAAGGCAGTCTTCTATCTAAGGACTAACCAGGCTGACCCTGCTTAGCTTCCAAGATCAGTCGGGATTGGATGCCAGGGTACAGTGGCTGCAGACATAAAGTACATACTCATAAGGATTTCTTTCACACCACTCTGCCACAGCAGTTCTAATTGTTGCTTAGCGAAATCAGATAGAGAATTTTCCTACAGCAAAAAGAAAATGGGTCAATCCTGAAGGGAATGATGGTTAGCTGTGAAGTTTTCTGAGGACTGTTTAGTATGTGTAGAGCATTAGGTTTGATTCTAAGATGCAACAGTGAACAACTCAGAGTTGTTTCAGAGTTGTTCTCTTAAAGCTTTGTTGTCAGGCTGGAAGTTAAGGTTGAAGGCAATAACCAATTCAAAGACTTAGATAATGTCAAATGTGGACCACATTTGTAATCCCAGCACTTGAGAGGCTGAGGCTAGAGGATCGTGAGTTTGAGGCCAGTTTGGACTACATAGAAAGTTTGAAGCCAGCCTGCGTGACAGAGCAAGACCCTGTCTCAAAAAAAGAACAACAACAAATCACAAAAATTTAGATAATTAAGTATTTATATGACAGAGAAGATGGGTGAGACAGGGGGAAAAGAGAGACAGAGAGAATGAGAAAGAGACAGAGAGGAAGACAAAAAGAGAAGAGAGAAAGGAGAGGGAGAGTAGAGATATCAGAGATATCAGAGTACAAAACAGAAGCATCATGTGTAAACCCTAGCACAGCAAAAAACAACAAAAACAGAACCCCCCCCCCAAAAAAACCAGACTTTTGTATAAGAGTCTAATTTTACTTTTATTCTGATCAAGAATCAGAGTTTGACTGCAATTCCATTTTTACAAACTATTCGGCAAAGTGATGATTACTAATATTAATCATAGCTAATATTTTTAAGTATTTACTATGTGTTTTGAGTAAAAAAAAAAGAGGGAGAGAGGAGAGTAGAAAGGAGGTCCTAAAAGGAGAGATATGAGGCCAATATACATCCATGTAAGAGAATAAAATAATACAGACTCCAAAGAAGGCAAGTGAGAAAAAAATGCCTTAATGTAGGAGATGGGAAAGTGGTGTGAGGAAGGGTCAACTGAAGAGAGGTACAGGAGGGGTATAGACACCTTGTATCAAAGCAAGGATAAGTTGGAACAGAACTTGTAAAACTTAATGTATACAAGCACCCTGCAGCAAGCTTATGAGGTACACATTTCTAGAGCTTGTTCTCAGAGAGTCCGGTTCTGTGATCTGGAGTTGCCCTGGAAATTGGAGTGCAGGTGATGGGAGGCCCATGGGTCATACTTTGAGAAAGGAGAATGAGCAAAGAGGTAGATCTACCTTCTTTTGGATCTTGGTCTTTTGGATCTTGGTCAGGTAGCTTAAACATGCCTTTGTTCTACCATTTGGGGAACTGATTTGGGGCACACTTGCAACTCTAATAACCTTGACTCAGCTTGTCAGTCTGGCTCTGTCATTGGATGGAAAATCTCCACTAGAAGGTTATTCGTGCTAGAAAGTGCTAATGTCTTGTATCTCCCTCCTAATGTGGCCCACTTAGGAGCGGTTTTGGGGAGCATTCTCACCCCAGGCCATAGCACCTCTGGCAGCAGGTGGCAAACTGAGAATTAAGGATGTGATTACGAAGAGATTTCCCATAAGAACAAGTCATAAAACACACATAAGTGCTGAAAAATAGTTCACCAGTATGAAGGGTAAAGTTTTTTTCTCATTTGTTTCATTTTTCAAGTTTTACATAAATTTCTTTTAAATTTTAATTTAATTTTGTAATTCAGTAAAATATTTACATAGTCTTGAAGTCAAATCTATAAAATAAATATTTTCTTTTTAAAATTTTTTATTAGTAATTTTTAACATACAACTTAATGGGTCTCATTATGACATTTCCATATATGCATTTCACTGTGCATTGCTCACGTAACTTCCCTCTTTCCTTCTCAAATATGTCAAATTTATATCCCAGTTCCTTCCATTCTAGTCTCTTCCTTTTCTAGTTGTTGAGCTTAAGGGACTTTTAAAATCCTTTCATTCTTTAAGCAAAAATAGATGTGTATATGCAATACCACTTTCTTAGATAAACATTACACACACTTTTCTCCACCTTAAGTAAGCTTCCTTGTTCTGGCCACTTTATAACATTCTTTCTGTGGAAAAGTACATCTTGAATTTGAACTAAGCAAGTCATGAGCATTTTAAAAACAGCCTCTGTATAAGTCAGTATTCAAATTGAGTTTTATTTAATAATTCATTCATTCAATAAACATTTACCCAATACATTACCAACTACAGAGGGCCTAAGAGAAGTTTCAGGTTCTATAGGTTATAAGGCTTTTATAATATTAGAGGCCATTCTTTAATAAAAATAATATATAAAAGTAATATGCTCCACAACTCAAAGCAACAACCTGCCATGTCTAGCACTTATTCAAGCTTTGCTAGCTTTGTAGAATATCAGCCCCTGCATGGGCCCATGCAAGAGATGGTGCTCATGGCTAGTACACAAAACAGACATGAGCCCTTGTTTTATAGAACTTATAGTGGAGGAGAAGGATATGTTCACTGGCTAGTTAGGTATTAGCAGGCTGTGGAAGAAAAGTGGATTAAAAATATCTCCTGTCATGAGCTGGGACAGGACCTTCCAGAATATTAGAAAGACAATTCTTGGATAACGTCTAGGCATTGATTTAATGGACCATCCCACCCTAACCAAGATTAATGACCCCATGAGTCCTCAGGTTATGAACAAAGGTGGACCATTCCAAGGTATCCACCTATGGCCCATTCTTTTGAAATATACCAAAGAAGTCCATCAATCTATTTCACAAAACAAAGACCTCAGGCTCCATATGTCCTAAACCACAAAAGAGTACTAAACAACAAGAGGCTTTCTCTGTCCAGGAAGGATAGAGCTCGAGTTCCATGCCCAGGCCTACGTCACACTGAGCGGGCCACTGCTTTACTCTGGTTTCAACAAAATTGGAGGGAGGACAGAGATCCAGTCCATCTCTTGGGTTGCCCACATTGTCAGCCTATCCAAGGTGTTTTTTCTTCTAAAAAGCTTGCTTGGCTTTTCTTCTGTTTTCTCTCTCTGTGTCTTTTCTTTTGCATGGGGAACTTAGATTGTTTCACTAAAAAATCTAAGATTTCTCCAGGTTTTTCCCAGGTTTCTCCAAGCTTCTCCCAGTGACTTAGTTTCCTGGTAATGCCCTGGGAGCAGGGTGCTTCTCTCCTGGAGATGCAATTTCAGCTACAGAGTTATCTTAGACCTTTGCTCTTGGCAGTAGCTCTCGGCTATTGCCCAACTTTATTCCCTAAAGACTATCTCTTTGCAATAAACCTTATATGTATCTGCTTTATACTCTCTATGTCTCATCTGAATTCTTTCAAATACAGATTTAAAAACCAAGGTATTGCTGTCAGCCTTATAGTAACACTAGTTCCCTAGACTCAATCACCAGTAAAAGATATTAAAATCAAAGTAAGTATACAATTACAAATTTCACTTAAATCTCTGTTATGGACAGAATTGTGTCTTCCCAAAATTCACATGTTGAAGTACTTTCTAGGGTTCTTTTTAGAATCCCAACAGCAGCGAACTGAAAGCAGACCACAGAGACCAAATGTGAAGCTAATAAACTAGAGTTTATTTGTGCCTGGGTGTGAGCAGGTTGCAATCAGCAATGAACATCTGCAATGACCCCAGGTGAGAGAAAAGGGGGAGCTTTTAGGTGAGAGAAAAGGGGGACTTTAGAAAGAAAGGGGGAGGCAGATGGAAAGTCCCAATGGCTAGCGGGAGGGGGCGTTGGTTAGCTTAGTCTTGTTTCTGCTCAACAGTCTGTACATGGCCTCTTGTGGTAGGAACCATCACTTGCATGAACTTCTCTGCTTCTTCTAGTCCTGGTTATTGTGCCATGGTTACTGGGCATGTCAGCCTTCATGAAACCAACTGGTAAGAACATCCATTAATCTTGTGGCTTTTGCTTAGCTTCTTTTCAAGAAGACAAAGTAAGAAGGGGTTGGGGATCAGAGGGTGTCTGCATAACCCTTCAGTACTAGATCCCAGTACCTCAGAATGGGACTGTTCGGAAAAAAAGCCCTTCAAGAGGTTATGAGGTTAAAATGAAGCCATTAGGGTGGGCAATAATCCAATATGACTGGCATCCTGATGAGAAGAGGGGATTAGGACAGGTATATGCTCAACGAGGTCAGACACAGGGAGAAGGCAGCCATCTACAAGCTAAGCAGAGGCCTCAGAATAAAACAACCCTGTTGACACCTTGATCTTGAACTTCTACCCTCCAGAATTATGGGGAAGTAATTTTTTGTTATATTAGCCACTCAATCTGATACTCTTATGGAAGCAAACTAATGCAACAACGTAAGAGAAAATAATGTTTGTCAGAGGGATGGTGAAGACAATGCTGAGGAAGCCCATAGAAGCTAAGACATAAAATGACTAAAAATGATGAACTATGAGAAATAAAAAGATTTAGAAAATCTGTTTAAGGGCAAAAGAAATTAAGGTACTTTTGTTTCAGTTAATTATCCCATAGGCTACAGAATTAGATAGCCCTGGGGAGACTGACAGTCTTTCTAAATTAACTACCTTAGATGAAAAGCCAATGTGCAGCCAACTTCATCACAGTCCACATGCTCTGAAATGTTGAGTGAGCATGAAGTTTAATTTTTAATTGTAAAACAAAATGTATTTGATATCATTCACACCCTGATTTAAGGACAAGACACTTCTGAAGAAAATGAATATTATGAATTATGTAGCTCAAGTACCCTTCAGAAAAAGAATAAAGGGAAGTTATGTCCTTCTTCATGGCTCATTAAAGAGATATTATAGAACATGAATATGCAAAACAAAAAGCCAGGAGCATAGTCTCTGATTAGTCAAGGCTTATGCCTCATATGAATTGCTTTAGCACAATGACTCTAAACCCTAATTCTACATTGGAATCACTTGGAAAGAACAAATCTTGGAAAGATGAAACAAAATTATGGTATTTTTAAAAAAGCATTCCAAAAGATTTTAATGGTCAGCCAACACACTTATTCTGAGGGAGGTAACAGAGGTCAGGAAGGTACCAAGAGACATTGGGTGCCCATAACAGTGCTATGCTACAAAATGATATAAAATGATAGCACAACACCCAGAGAAGTTCAAGTCATATTTGTAGCCTGTAAAGAAGATTTCTAGTGAAGGAGGCTGTCATGAGCAAAGATGACAACTTGAACAGATAATAAGTACTTTACCTAGATTCACCCTCAGCACCTAGTGGGGGTTAACTGACTCTTCATTACCCTCCTAGACAGACCTTAGCTCCCCTAATTCAGTATCTCACTCTGACTGGGGCCCACAGGTCTCTTTGCTACTTTTCTGTTCAATCCTCCCTACTTTTTTTTTTTTTTTTTTTTTTTTTATGCTTGAGACAAGGTCTTGCTATGAAGCTCAGGCTGGCCTTGAACTCATGATCCTCTTACCTCAACCTCCCAAGGGCTGGGATTATAGGCATGTACCACACACTCAACCTGTTCACTCTCAATTTTCATGCTCGTTTAGATGCTTCTCATTGACTTCTACTGAACACTGTTTTCAAAAACCATTTTCCTGATTGGTGGAAAGTCCTTGGAGGTCTATGACTTGAAGTCTACGCTTGGAGCACTCCAGTCTTCTCAATGGTATTCTCTAGTCAGTTAAAAAAAGTCACCTTAATTCTAACACATTTCTGTTACTCAAATGACTTCCTTTTCTCCTTGTTTTTGCCTCACAGTCAAAAACAAAACCAACACATTTCCTTCCAAATTGCATACATTTCATGTATTTCCTTTCCTGTTCCATATATATTCTATTTTTTTTAGATAATAAAAAGTCAAACTATATTTATGATCAGAAAATAATCTGTTATACCATATAAGTTTTTCATGCCCAGATATTTGCTGTATCATTTTCATGCCCAGATATTTACTCTACCATTTTTTTCTGAAAGACTCAATAAAATAGTCAGAGTGACAGTCTATCTTAAATTAAAATTCATGGCTCTAAGGCCTATTTGACATGCAATAATTATTTGTGTAGTCTTCTAGCCAAGCATAGAAATTGCTAACGTCTGCCCTTAAAGGCAATGAACTGTGCAAAAAATTTCAAGCAAATACTATCCAACTGTTCACGCAAAAGGGAGATTGCATAAGAAATTCATTGTGCCTCTATCCAAATTTCACCTCACATTGCCCCAGAGCAGCATGTACTTCACCTCTTTTGCACCAATTAAAATCATAAACAGATGAGCTTTTCAGCAGAGAAGGACCAACGTGCCTTCTCCACAGATGGCCATCATCACATGTCACAGTAATGACACAGCACAGGGTACTGTATAAAAACAGTGGGACTCAGGGCACTGCATCTCCACTTGCCCTGTGTGTAGAATCACATCTGTTTCAAGATGGATTTCCTTCATAAGAATGGAGTGCTCATTATTCAGCATTTGCAGAAGGACTACCGAGCTTACTACGATTTTCTAAGTTTTATGTCCAGTGTTGGCGACCCCAGGAATATTTTTTCTATTTATTTTCCACTTTGGTTTCAGCTTAATCAGACAGTTGGAACCAAGATGATATGGGTAGCAGTCATTGGGGATTGGTTCAATCTTATATTTAAATGGTAAGACCTCTGTTTTATTTCATGTTTTTCCTAAAACTTCTAAATTTATAACTTTGGCTTAATGATCAAATTTCAGATGTGTATGGTTTTGCTTGGAAAATCTTTCAAACATACCAGTTACCTTGAAACACCAGATTCTATAAGTAGAACTTACAAAAAGTATAGAAATGTATACTTTGAAGGACTTATAAGTGAATTCCAAAACCCTGTCACATATTTTGTGATCAAGCAAGAAGTTAGTAAATGGGCAGCACTATAACGAATAGATTGATGATTGCAGGGACCACTCTGATGTTCCACTCTGATGTTCCAAGTCTAAGTAACCAAAGCACGTACAGGACTTCCCTTGCAAGGAAAAAAGTCCCTGTGTGTATGGGAGACCAGGTGACAAAATCCTAAATACTACAATCTTCCATAATGATGAGAGATCAGAACCAAAGTTCTTTCAAAGTGTTTTAATCATAAGCTTTCCCCATTTACCATCTGCTTGAGTCATATCTACAGGAGAAAATAGCTAGTCTTCAATTAAGTAATAGTTGTGTATTTAAATGTACATGAATATTTATATTTCCTTAAATACAGGATATTATTTGGTCATCGTCCTTACTGGTGGATCCAAGAAACTCAGATTTATCCAAATCACTCAAGCCCATGTCTTGAACAGTTCCCCACTACATGCGAAACAGGCCCAGGTAAGCAATTAAAATAGTCTCAAATTACTAAAGCTATTCCAACAGAATCATCATGTATGATTATCCTCTAATAACAGAGATGATATATAAAGTATTAAGGAAAATGTCATGGATGAGAATGCTAAAAGTTCATAAGCATCAAAATTGCTAAAGAGAAAGGAAAGAAGTTTTATGAATAATCAAGTTCCACTTTGTTATTTGTGAAAGGATAGGTTGTGAGAATACTTCCCAAATGATTTTATGTTTGGGCATTTACATTTTGGAGGAATATAATGATTTGATATTAAAATAAACAAAAAATAGTTAGCTGGAATAAAGAACTATCTTAAGATCCTAAAAATGATTATTTATCTGCTGCTGAGCAACTTGAAAGCTATTATAGGTCTGAGAATCTCATGACTAAGGGAAGAACAGCTGTTCTGTAAGAAAGGTAAAGACTTCCCAAAATTACAAGTGTCAGTACAGACTCTCTAACCTTAGAATAATTTCTTTAAAATTACTTTTTTTCTGTTGTATATATAGTATATAAGTAGGCTTCTTGGACTATTTCCTTCTTAATTATGAGATTCTGTATAAGTGGAACATCTTTACTATGGAAGTTGAATTTAAGACTGTTAAAAAGGTTTTTTTTTTTAAAAGTTTCTGTAAAGGAAAATTACATGTTTTAATTTATAACAATGTTTTATATTGTACCTCATCCCATAGTATAAAATTCTTGCCATTTGACATCCTTTGAAACTAACCCTGAATATGAGTTCCTAATGAGCTTTCTGAATGCTTTTTTTTGCTCCCATAAAAGTACACATATGCCTTTCATATCACTTATATTGGACTGTAATTAATTCTTTATATATCTGGCTGCTTAAACTGTGTGTCCCATCAGGGTAGGATAATGTATATTTCATCTGAAACCAGTGTGTGATGAATGGATGAATGGGTGTGATGGGTAGCCTTGGAGACAAGTGAAATTTTATTTTGGTCCATCCCAGGACTTCTCAGCATTTATCCCATCTGTGAGACATTTCCTGGAGACAGAAGGGGGTAGGAAGAGGAGAGAGGGATTACTACAAATAAGAAATAAGTGTCTTTGTTCAACAACAACAACAACAACAAAAACCTGTTTTTTTTTTGTTTGTTTTCTTTTGTTTCTTTTTCAAAGACAGAATGGTGTTTAACCTGAATGAATATCTACTAGGTGAAAAATAAGGGGCAATTTCAAAGTAAAGTAATTAAAAATAAAACCAAGCTGTATGGGATACACATTCTGGGAGTAGAGAGGCTACCTGAGTGCAGGCATTTTCTGCCAGGATTAAGGCCCTTCTATTTATTTATTTTTACTAGGTGTTTTTTTTTAAGTTAGCATACAATTTAGTGGGTTTCATTATGGCATTTTCATATATGCATGTCATCGTAAATTGCTCATGTTCACCTCTCCCATTACCCTCTTGTGACCCTCCTCTCCTGCCCTTTTAAAGCTATGCTTATCCTCTGCTATATAACAAAAATTCTCACTGCAGCGGCCACAGATGTGTATACAGGTAGCTGATAGCACACAGCAGTCATTTGTAAGTCAGGCAGTAAACCACAGCCATAGCAATGATAGCCTTTAAAGTTTGAATTTTGAGCTCAAGGAAAATATGGATTGAAGTCCAATATAAGTACTTTATTTTCTTCAACTGAAAACAATTAGATATGAACAATGAATAAGGTTGTGTTAGATTTTGGTGCAACATCCCAAGTTCTTAATTACTCTTGAATATATTGATTTATGAGGCTGGGGTTTAGCTCAGTTGGTAGAGTGTCTGCTGTATACCCACTGAGGACCTGGGTTTGATCCCCAGCACCGCAAAAATGCGAGAAGGACCTGGCAATCTACTCCCAAAGCAATCCTGAAACAATCAGCCAATGAAAACCCTGTGAGGGTCACTATGAGTTGGACCCAACATGAAGACACCTAACGACAACAACATATTGTTTTATGGAATCCAATGAGCTTGCAAATCTGAGAAAGAGTTTTTTGAGATAGTACTTTTGAGGCTCAATTTGACTCATTTCTTATTTTTATTTACATTACATGTCGCCTATGCCCTCTGGGTTGTTTTTCTGAGTTATTTGTAATTTTCACAGCAAATAATGTTGTTCTAGTGTCCATTTCTGATGTTGACAGTTAACTAACTACCTTTCCAATGGCTGAAACTTGTTGCAGGAAGTCCATCTGGCCATGCAATGGGCTCTTCGTGTGTGTGGTACGTTATGGTAACTGCTGCCCTGAGCCACACTGTCAGTCGGATGGAAAAGTTCTCTGTCACTCTGCACAGGTCAGCTTGGCTCTAGTCTCTCTAGCATTGGAATGACAGTATTGAATACATAAAATCTTTTCTAAGGATTCATTTTAGTGTATTTTTAGTTGTTGAATGAAGTGTGATTATTCTATTATATCATAGCCAAAGCAACAGAATGCAGAGAAATTAATATTTAACTTGAAGATAATATTCTCATTGGCTCACAGCTAGTACACTTTTATAATAGAGTTTGAAATGTTTAACTGATTAATGACTTGCTAAATGTGCCTTTGGGTTTCCAAATTCAGTTATTTTGGTAGCTCATAAATAAGTCATCTGAAATTACATAAGGAAATATTTTTGCATGTAGATTCTCTTGCTTTAAGATTAACTGGAAGTTTTAAGAATCATCATCCCCTTTGAATGCATCAATTTATTTAGTAAAATTATGCTTCCTACTTTGAATATCCAATGCTTTCAAGATCAATAACAGAATCTAGTTTGAAAGATCATATAATCTTGTTAATTAAAAATGTTCTATAGCCAAACTTAAAATTTGAATGTTAGTAGACTTAATGTTAATACATTTCTTAATGTTTAGAAAGGCCTAGAACTCAAAATTTTGAGATTACTCACAATTTGTAGGAATTAGGCTATTTTCTTCTCTTGTTTCCTAAAATCATTTAACCATCATTAAAACAATCCTAAATATTGTTTTAGTCATAAATGATTAAGCTGAGATAGGATATGTCAATTAACCTTTTTAAAAAGTACTATTACATACACCATTACATAAATTCAAGATCATATTATTACATAAATTCAAGATCTATCACAGTCTATTTTTTTAAATAGTATTGAATAATATAAAAATAATTATCTGCAGTTCACTCCAATTAACAAACCTAGAAAAAACATGGTTCTTCTAAAAAATCTTATAACTCATTTTTTATTTTGATAAATGTAATATTTCCTTCATTTATAAAAATGTATTGAGTGCCTCCTTTTTACCTTTAGCTCGGTTGGTATAGTGCTTGCTGTGCATGCTCTGAGGCCCTGGGTTCAATCCCTAGCCCCACAAAACAAGGACCTGGCAGCCCACTCTTGAAACAATCAGCCATTGAAAACCCTGTGACTAGCAAAGAAGCACTAACATAGTGCTGGACATGGCATGGTGTCGAGGAGTGTTTTGTTCCGTTGTACATAGGGTTGCTATGAGTCAGACCTGACTTCAGGGCACCTCACAACAACAAAACTCTTTACCTTGACATTACCAAATCCTTGCTAATTCTTCTTCCACATGGATAACCCCTACTTACTTTCTCTGAAAGTCTCATTTCTCTTATTTCTTCATTCTGGCCACCAAGAACCAACCATTCAAGGATTTCTGGAACTCAATGCTAACTTTTTTTTTAATGAAAAGCATTGCTTGGATTTTAATATTTCATAAGTTATTTGCATGTTCTGCTTTTAATCAAAAGTATTCTCTGGTTCCTTATTTTGTGTATCTCAGAAAAACAAGGAACCAAGACTCTCAAGAACCTATGAACTTAGACCCTATAAAAACTTGCCCTGGACAGAATGCTCATGTGTTTTTCATCTAAGTCTGCCTCTTCAATGAGTTTTCCTCAAATAAAGAAAGGCTGACAGAGGAGGGAGGAGGGAACACAAATGACAGGGAACAAAAATATACATGGCTTATTCTTGACTATTTGGGATATTAGTAATTCCTCTAAATTAAATGTCCTGTAATGTTTTTCCATTAAAACAATTTTCCTTATTTCAAGGATAACAAATTGGCTTCATTTTTAGCATTTATTAAAATCTCAGGAGACAGCACAGGTTAAATTTAATTCATTGAGAAATGCTGAAACCTCTGTTAAAATTTTTGAGTCCTATGGAGCACATGAAAACATTTTGACAAAAAAAAAAAAAAAAAAAAAAAAAAAAAAAAAAAAAAAAAAAAAAAAAAAAAAAAAAAGGAAAAAAAGAAAAGACAAAAGAATCATGCTATGTCAGCTAGAAGATTCCTCTAAGAAGGATGATATGTGTCACCCTCCCTCCCCAATTTTATTAGTAATACAATTTCTTTGCCTTTTACACTTGTATCTATTCTTCCATCGTAGACTGACCTGGTCATTTCTTTGGAGTCTTTTTTGGTTGATTCAAATCAGTGTCTGCATCTCCAGAGTATTCATAGCAACACATTTTCCTCATCAAGTTATTCTTGGAGTAATTGGTGGTAAATATCACTTACCTTTAGTTGTATCATTTGAAAGCTTTGCTTCATTTGTCTTATTATGTCAGAGTCTCTCTGGTAATCAGTTTTCCAATTTCAGAGATAGTTATTTCAAGCCACCTGGGAACATAAGTGGTTCAACAAACCTCTCATAAGATTCTGTGTCCACAATGGTACAGTCTTATTCAGTGGTGTAAATGCATAAGTGCATGGTGAGATAGGCTTTTCTGAGCTGTGACTAGAGGGAAGTCGTCCACTTCCCAAACCTTCACTTTGGATGCCAAGCATGTCTTGGTTTAGGAGGCTTAATAATGACCCAGTAGCCTGCAAACAAGACATCCTCTCTGAATCATTTGAACAACTTATTTCATAACTGGACTTCATTTAGCAGCTGCTTTGTATCTTCCCTGAAGCTGCATTCACCATGATTGAGTTTCTAGTGTTCAGTCCCATGTACCTTTCAAAGGGTCTCCAAGCTATGGCAATTGAGCCATAGCACCTATTTAGTGCTCTTCCTATAAAATGGATTGTCACTTAGTGCCACCAACTCCTGACTGATCCTTCTGGGCTCATGTGGATAGTTAAAAGACTATGGGGCAAACATGGTTTCAGTTAATGTCTGAAAGAGGCTTTAGAAAGTTGATAGAAAGGGGTGCCTAAAGCCCTCTATGATTGAAAACAATTACTAAATTCCTGAATGCAGAGAGGACTGATTCCTGAGTGACTCGTGGGCATATAGTCATCTGTTTGGTGTCTCTTTCCAATCCCCAGGGATGCTGGTGGCAGAGGCCTTTGAACACACTCCAGCCATCCACACAGCCAGCCTGAGCACATACTTGAAGACCAACCTCTTCCTCTTCTTGTTTGCACTTGGCTTTTACCTGCTTCTCAGACTGCTCAACATTGACCTGCTGTGGTCTGTGCCCATAGCCAAAAAATGGTGTGCTAACCCTGACTGGATTCACATTGACACCACACCTTTTGCCGGCCTTGTAAGAAACCTTGGAGTCCTCTTTGGCTTGGGTTTTGCAATCAACTCAGAGATGTTCCTTGTGAGCTGCCGAGGGGAAAACAGCTGTAAGCTGAGCTTCCGATTGCTCTGTGCCTTGACCTCCTTGACCACCCTGCAGCTCTACCACTTTGTCAAGATCCCAACTCATACAGAGCATTTATTTTATGTGTTGTCTTTCTGTAAAAGTGCATCGATCCCACTGACAGTGGTGGCTCTGATTCCCTACTGTATACATATGTTAATGAAACCAAGTGAAAAGAAAATTAAGTAGAGTTGTACAGAGAGTTAGTGCTCTGGGTCCCAGAAATACCCTCTTCCTCCATCCCCAAGTGGAACCACGGAGCTGGGAGAAACTGTGGAATGCATCTTATCAGAGGTCCCAACGTGGGGGTCACAGGCCCACTCCACCTGCACATATGTTTAGTTTGGCCTTTATAGTAGCCGTGTTTTTTAAAAAATTTGTTGACAGCATTTAAAAAAGAGAATACTTGACAAAAAATATGAGCTTCTGTATTTTATTTTCTTGAAAACCCTGATAGTATGGCAACACCTCAGGGCCTACAGTCTCTCACCTAGAGACAACTGACTGAGATGGAATACTGATTATCCCCAATAGAAGGGAGGATCCTCCATTTTATCACAGTCTTCAGCACCTCAGCAGGAGCCCCAGTGTCTGATGCCTTTATCATCTTAAGGCCTGGCTGCTTTTGATTCTTGTGAGCATTTTATGGTTATCCCAGTCGAATCTAATCCCTTCAATTTTCAGATGAGGAAATGGAGGTCCATTCTGATCAAGCAACTTGACTGTAGTCATGCCATGTTAGAACAGGAATTAGAAATCAAGTCTTCTGATACATATTTCTATGGCCTTCTGTTATGTTTCTTCAATTTTTAAGGGGTAAAAATCAGTAAGAGTAAATGCTTCTTTTGGGTTCTATGATTGTCATGAAAAATAGCTATTTTTTTTCCAGAAATGGCATTGACATGGCCATCCAGTTTGACATATGCCTTGCATACAGGGTCTTTTGGGGGCCAGCAATGGGTATAGGTATGGATACCCAAGTGTTTCCAGTGGAAAGGAGCAGATTAGGCTCCTGTCTGGACTTGAACCTCCTCTTAGATCTTGCTCTCTGTTTTATGGTAGTGGTTATCAATATTTCAATAAATCTTGCTGAAGATACTCTGCTACAACATAATTTACTACCAACACTCCGCTTAAAAAATCTTACTTCCTCATTATGACATCCTTGTATTTTATTTTTAGGACTAATCTTTCAAAGCCAAGAAAATCAAGTTATTTCAACCCAGAAAAACTATTAAATATTTGCATTTGTTATTTAGATTAATCTCTATGTATACTGAACAATAATGAAAACCTATAGCTTTAGTTTAGAAAATACTATAGATTATCAGGGCTAGGATTTAGCTCGGTTGGTAGAGCGCTGCTCTGCAGTCTCTGAGGTCCTGAGTTCGATTCCCAGCATCATAAAAAAATGGGTGAAGGATGTGGCAACCCACTCCCGAGGCAATTCCGAAAACAATCAGCCATTGAAAACCCTATGAGGGTCACCATGAGCCGGACACGACTCGACAGCACCTAACAACAACATAGATTGTCAATATTATACTAAGAATTTCTCAGTATGGGCTTTTTATTTTTTTTTCCTCATTGGTATTCTGGACCTTGAGTTGATAACTGTGTCATCTCAATTAAACACAGGGATTTTGAGTTTGATTTTGCTACACATTAGTGACCAATGATCCACCACAATGTTTTATATAACTCTTCTTAAAAAATCAGTATATGAATTGTTCCAATTGATAATTATATTAAATAACTCATAAAGTTTTATGAAAAACAACCGTCCAAGCAAGGTATTGCTATTTGACAAGATAATAGTTATGGAAAGCAAAATCTCTAAAAATCAAAGTAATTATTGGCCTCTTTCCAAGTGTATTTATACAGCATGAACTGTTGCTTTTACAAAACACATTTAATAGCTTTCTTTTTAAAAGGTGATTGATTCCTGAGCAAAAAGCTAAGGGATGAAGAAAGATTTTGTTAAGAATAAATTTCTCTCATATCGTTGAGACAATTGGGGTGAAAGAGTAGAAGAGAACTGTCGGGGTTTTTGGCTCTAGCCCAGCTAAAGTTAGGGCCAAACCCTCAACATAAAACGTGGCCGGTGTCGGGAAAGAAGGACCTCGGGAGACCTTCAGATGGTTGGAGAAGGACAGGTAAGGTTTATTGGGGTGCTCCCCTTATGGAGAGCAAGGAGCAAGCAGCCCCTATAGAGCAAGGCTCTATCCCTTTAAGTGCTGGCTCTAGGCCTGCAGCATGGAATGCTGCAAGCTAAGTGCTGGTACAGCTCAGCCTTAAAGGCACAGCCACAGCCGCTGGTGTTCAGTTGAGGTCTGATGGTCTTGACTCTCGCGGCTCGCCTTCTTTATCCCCCTCCTTCCCAAGTATGGGAGGAGTTGGGAGGCTCTTCGTGGCTTGCTAGATGCCTTCAGCACTTCGGGGCCCCTGGGCTTGATCTCCCCGGCTTGCTAGATGGTCTTGCTGGAGTAGGGAGCGCTGGTCCAGGTGATGAGGTTCAGGAGATGGACAGAGAGGTGAGGATCAGAGGATTGATATGGGGTCCAGGAGCCCTGCTTTTATAGGGTCCTGGAGGGGTCACATGGTGGGGTTCAGCCAATCAGGGCACACAGCTGGCAGGTACAGGGGGCAAACGGACATAACTGCCAAGTGGAGACAGTTACTACCTGCAAGGTGGTGAGGGGAGCCAATCAAAATTATGGTGGTTAGGGCTGGTCAAGCTGGCTGGGGGCCATCTTTGCTCACTTGATGGGAGGGGCTGTTTTGAGTGAGTGAGATGAGCCCTGGGGTCAACTAGGGGTCAGCCCCTCAGGCTGTTATGAGGGACCCTAGCTGAGAAATATTATTTTAAAAATCCCCAACAGAGAACCATTCTTATTCATTTCTTCATTGTCCCCTCCTTGCTGCACCTTTAGAAGGTCACTTCAGTCTTTTAACAGTTTATGATGCATTTGCCCTGTTGTATCTCTTTCTGTACATGCCAGAGGTCTAATTTCCTTGTGTGAGCCCTTTTTTGAAGCTTCTTATGAAGTTGGTAATGCTCATCTTGTAGAATCCTCTATGCCAGTACATCCTTGGCCTGTTCTTACCAAGGTCTGAGGAACCTGGGGCATTAACAACCAGGGAATTCTGCTGCAATGCCCAACTCTACTGTAAATCCCCTCTCAGTACCCAAAGAGAGGCTCTATTCAGCTACCCCACATGGCTGCTTGCTGGGTGACATGTGATCATCAGAGGGGAATAAGATGAGCATGAGTTCATATTTTTATAGTTAATCCCTAACAAATCTAGTCCTACCTACCATAAAGCTTCAGAGTACCCAGTGAGGAGTTTTTTGTTTTTTGTTTTCCTATGCTAGTTGCAGTCTCCTGGAGGGATGCATGTGGTAGCAAATTGCTTTTGTGACTGAAAACTACTTAGGCAGCAAAAGAACTCACACAGCCTTGGAGAAAATGTTTGGCTTTAATAATGCTGGGGAAGACTCTTCTGCTTCATTTTATTTGTCAGAAGTAAGCAGAATTGAACTCATTTGACTTACTGTTGCTATATCCAACTATTCAAAATGTCTACACATCTACATATTCAGGAGAAAAATGTCAACATCATGAGCTTCCAGGATGACAAAAATCTAGACAACTGACTTAAGAAACTGTCTGATAAAAAATACGTTTGAAAAGAATGGCAAAGGAATTTGTTATTTCTGAAAATAGCCATCATGGAGAATGTTGAATCCCTTTCTTTTAACAATCTGCCTTGGAAAGTTAAGTTGATGCCTTCTCTATACTTATTTCTCAATAACAGAAGGGCAGTTGAAAAAAAAGTCATCAGGTGTTCTTGAAATTCAAAGTTGTACCTCTAAATACTATATATTCAAAATTTGTAGATAAAATTTGAAATCAAATTGGTACATACACATGAAAAAATCTTGATAGAAATTTTAAATTTTGATTTAGAAAGTATGATTCACTTCTTAAGTATATCAAAACTATTAATCCCAGCATTTTTCAACTAAACTTTTTACAGTAATGAAGGTGTTCTATGTCTTTGCTGTCCAGTATGGCAGCCACTGGCTCATGTGGCTATTAAGCTCTTAAAATGCAGCTAATATAACTGAGGGACTGAATTATTAAACTTTATGGCTTTTTAATTAGTTTAAATTTAAGTAGTCATGTGTGTCTAATGGCTACTGAACTAGACATTACAAATCCAATCCCACAGTGCTTTTCCTTGAAAAATATATTTTAGTATTCTCATCTAGCCCATATTTCTGCAAGATGATATGGATCTGCTACAACAGGCTAACAGTGCATTCTGCTTCATTTTCCAGAGGGACCTTCTGCAGATCTGGGATTCTGTCTGTGTGCAGCCCCCTTTTCTCTGTCTCTGTCCTGTGAACTCTAGACAGCTTGGTCTCCCTGGACTCAGCTCTATTGTGTAAATGAAGGGGTCTGGGTTTGCCTTCCCTGCACCACATCCTCCCAGGTGAAGAGCCACAAAACTGGGTGGAGTTTTACCCGGTATTCATGACCACATTGTGGATAACTAGTTGACTTTTGGGCCAAATTTTCCTGGTTTTCTGGGTTTGTTGTTGTTGTTGTTGTTGTTAGGTGCCGTCGAGTCGGTATCCAACTTATAGCGACCCTCTGTACAACAGGGGAAACATGATTGTCAGTGCTTCTCTGCTGTTCATAGGGTTTACAATGGCAGATTGATTTTTGGGAGGGGGTTGCCAGGTCCTTCTCCCAAGCCTACAGCTTCTGGTGTTCCCAGGCGGTCTCCCATGCAGGTACTAACCAGGCCCGACCCTGCTTAGCTTCCGAGATCTGACAGGATCAGATGCCACAGGGCTACAGCTGCAGGCTTTCTGGGTTTAGTGTATACATATGCCTGAAACCTGCAGCCGTACCACTGTGGCATCCAATCCCATCAGATCTCAGAAGCTAAGCAGGGTTGGGCCTAGTTAGTACTTGGATGGGATACTGCCTGGTCCTACCTGGTGCTGTAGGCTTGAGAGACGAAACCCAGCAATCCACTCCCCTCAAACAACCAGCCATTGAAAACCCTATGAATAGCATAGAAGCACCAATAATACTGTTTTGCCTGTTGTAGGGAGGGTCACTATGAATTGGACACTGACTGGACAGCACCTAACAACAACAATATGCCTGACACCATGACTTCTATGGATATTCAGAAACTGTTCACAAAAGCATCATTAGTATTCAGTTGCCCTTAAGGATTCTGTCCTTATTGACATTTTGTTTTAGCCACCTTGGAAAATGCAAATGGTTACATGGGTGACTACTTGGATCCCAATGTTGCCAAGAAACCAAGGTAGGATTTGTAACTCCCCTCCCTTACCTTTAATGATTCTTTTGAAGATTCTACTCTGAAAGTAAGTGATACCACTAGCTAATGTTTTCACATTTTCATTTTTGTTTTTCTTTAAAAGAAAGTTAGCAGTAGACAAAGTCTATTATGAAACACTAAATCCAGCAATTTCTGCCCAATGACAGCAACTCAGAATAAATTCTAAGAATTAGATGTGCTTCATTTTCAGCTCTGCAAAAGACAAATGCACTTTGTGTCAAATTTGAGCCTGGTGTGGTATGGAGTACTAATTACTGTCTTCAGTATCCTTTGGTGGAGATCACAGTAATGATTTAGTAGGAATCACATCTCATTTCTTTTGGTGACATGTAAGTCATTGCTCTAAAGGAGGGAGAAAATTAAAAGATTGAGGTTATAAAGGTTAGTGTAAAACCAATTAATTGTATTCTGTTTTGAATTTTTTAATTTCTTAGAATCTTTTCTTTTCCTCTAACATTTTTCTGTATGGTGTCTGAAAAGAATCTGTCTTCAGTTCAAAAACTATGCTTTTTTCCCAAAGGACAACACGTCCTGAAGGAGCTTCTAGGACAGGAGTGGAGGATGAGTGAAGCATAGGCTGAATGAGAAGAAAGGAACTTTGCATTTCTGACAGTGGGTTTGGAGGTGTTTAAGCCACTATGCTGTGAGGAAAGTGACAGGCCTGAAATAATATTTTACTAAATTTGTTGTGGACTAATTATGGATCACTCGAAGACATAAAGGTAAAGCTGGCCTTTAAATTCTCCATGGCTGTTGAAATGTACTTCTTGAATGCAACTCTTAACAAAAAATTTTCTGATGCCAAGCTCTTTGAGGATGACTATGATAAATGAAAATTAGAAATTAGAAATCTGGTTTTGAAAACACCTGCAAAATCTTCTCAGGTTCAGATAGGGCTTTTCTTTTCTAACTCCCCCAAAGCCCAACTGATCAAGTGTCTTTAGGTGCTAGAGATGCAAGAAGGAGTTTATAGGCTCTGCCCTGTGGAGGTCCCTGTTGGTTCTGGACTCATGTACTGCAGCTCTAAGTAGACCCCAGGGACATCTCTGGCCAGTGGGATTGGAAGAATTAGATCGAGACTATATATGGCCACAAATTATCTGGTACATGATCCCCCATCTTTTCTAACCCATCCTTTTCAAACTCATCCTCTCCTTGAACCACTTTCCTTTAGATTCTGGTTATATTTCACCTATGGAGTCTAGACTATTCCCAGTCTAATCCCAATTTATCAAAAGAGAATGAGAAAGTATAATTGTCATAGTCTTAACACACCAAATGAAGTGCCCAAGTAGCAGCTTCCTTTATTTAAAGCAGAGTATGTGAAATGTTCCTGGAAAACTACTAGAATGAAGGACTTCTATCATCCTTTTCATAGCAATGAGATTGGAAAAAGATGGACTAGTTCCTTCTTTAAATAAGCATCTTGGAAATATCTCTAGATATAAATGTCATTTTTGAAGGTCATTTAAATGAACATCCATACTTCACCATTGCATTATTTTCTGTATATTTATGCTTCAGTGTTTTTATTAATAAAAGTCTAAGATTGTGTTAATACACAATTACAGTAACTACAACAAACTACTTCAGTGTCTTGCCCAAGTGAGAAGTATCTTTTTCTCCTGTAACAAGGTGGTTAAGGTAGATAGCCAAGGCTAGTGTACCAGCTGAAGGATGTCAAGGAATTGGGCTCAGTCTGTTTTCCTGTTCTGCCACCCATGGTGTGTGGCCTTTGTTCAAATGACTACTGTGCACCCAGCAAGAATGGGTTTCGGGGACAGGCATTTTTCTACCAGACTTTGTTCAGGAAGTACTTAGAGACTTGTGCCTAGCTTTCATAGGCTTGACCGGGTCACTTGACCTCCTCTAACTACAAGGGAGTTTGGGAAGGTAAATGCTTTACTTTCCAGCCTTTTTAATAGAGGAAAACAAAGGAAAAAGGTATTGGATTGGTGCCAAGTGAGCCAATCAACAACATCTGCCAAAGTTGCTTCACATGTACATAACATTGAATGTAACTTACCCTGCACCTCTCCCCTGCAGACTGCTGATCAGTTTTACAATAACATATTAAAATTATCAAGGCAAAATGCTTTGTAAATTACAAAATGCTGTATAGTTATACTGAATTGATTATTTGAGTTTTCAACTTTCAACTAATTTTACGGTATCTCTCATCTTTACTTTGATTCTAGTTATACATTGGAAATCCATGCTCACAACCAATAAGATAGCACAAAACTTTTTATTTTCTGTATTCTCTCATGGTAATTGTAGGCATTTTTTTCTGTTACCTTAAGGGAACATTTCTCTGTCTTCACCTATCTGCTGTTCTTGTATTTCTCTCTTTGTGTCTGAGAATAGGAGTTGTACCTGTATTATAGAAAGAAGGAAACTGTCAATTCGCCAGCTGGCTATGTATTTTTCTTTCTTCTTATATGGCACATTTTGTTCTATTTCTGATTTATTGGGTTGAGCAGTTGCATCCAGGCAATTGCATGTACCCTTATTACTCATTATCAGCCTTAGGACACCATACAACTGACTAATGAGCACATTATAATGCTGGCCGGTGCTAATTAGATGATAATCATGTGCGTCACTTTACTTACAGTCTATCCTTTTAAATTAATTGGGCATTTAATTAAACACAGTGTGAAAGAAATTGGAATTGTGTTTAGAGGTTTGTTGAGGTTACTTTTACCTGCCATCCCATATGCAGGTGGGATTATTCACTTTATTTGGAAGTTCAGAGAAAATACAAATGGATATAATGCTTATTTTAAAATGGCACACATGCATATGCAAATTTGTCTCAAAATGTGTTTGGAAACAACAACCACACTGGCAATTTTTTAAACCTCTACTGACATCCTTCTGTGACCTGATTACAGAGAGATTTTGCATGCATAATATATTTAATAAATCAAAACCTTAGGTGAGATCCTAAACCAACATGTTAAGAATTTTCTGATAATTTCTTAGGATAGGAAACTTATATTTAATTCTTGAATAAATTTGTGCAAACTATACCTAATTAGGATCTTATGTTTTCCTCTATTAGGATATCACATCAAAATATTCTAGAATCTACATTTTTAAATGAATACATAATTGTCAGAAATTGCATGCACAAGTGCAGCACTAAATTCAAGGTGCTTTTCACTGAAATAATTTCTTCATCATACTAAAGTAACTGTAAAATGAGCTTTTAGACAAGAGAATCTAGAGGCCAATTTTTCTATTTTTCTCAAATAGTAGCATTTCTAGTCCATGGGCATTTGCTTCCATACACTTTTGAGATGGATCATATGACCAAAGATGTCTTCCCAAAAGAAGTTGGAAATGTACTGCTCCAACTTTTCATAAGAATTGTTCATAGAGAAAAATCACAAATAATCCTTATAAATTAATTAGACCAAACTTGTTTTGGAAAGAGATCCTCAGAGAGCTTAGATAATATGGCATGGGTTTATTTTGTTGTTGTTTTGTGTGTGTGTGTGTGTGTGTGTGTGTGTGTGTGTGTGTGTGTGTGTGTGTGTGTGATTTGAGCCCAGGGCAACTCTAATTAACTCTCCAGGTGGTACAAATGAGAAAGAATCTCAGGATGCTATTTAGTTGGCATGCGCTCTACCACTGAGCTGCACCATCAGCCCCTTATTTATTTTTATTTTATTTTTTTGTGACAGGGTCTCCCTAGTTATGCTGGCGGCTTCTGGCCTTGAACTTGTGATCCTCCTGCTTCCACTTCCAAGTGGCTGGGATTGTAGGCATATGTCACTGGCCCCCGGACTGCAGCAGGTTTTGTTATACCAAATGATCTTAGTTCTTTCCCTTTGTCAACTTAAACAGGTGAATATTGAGACACAACTTGACATGGGCCTAGTCTGGACTAAGATGTGCTGTAATTATAAATACACATCAGATTTTTAACTTTCAGTGTGATAAAAATGATGTAAAATATCTTGGTAATAATTTTTATGTTGCTTATGTGTTCTGATGGTAATATTTTAGATATATTAGGTTAAATGAAATATATATATATGAAATACATTTTAAAACAGCCTGAAGCCGTACCACTGTGGTTTCTGATCTCATCAGATCTCAGAAACTAAGCAGGATCCAGCCTGGTTAGTACTTGGGTGGGAGACTGCCTGGGAACAATAGGTGTGTAGGCTTGGGAGAAGGACCCGACAGCCCACTCCTGAAAAACAATCAGCCACTGAAAACCCTATGAATAGCAAAGAAGCACTGACAATAGTGTTTCACCTGTACGTAGGGTTACTATGAGGTGGACACCAACTTGATGGCATCTAACAACAACAATACAGCATTTTAAATATTACGGCTCATTGCAGTTTACATATTTGATTATTTAAGTTCCATTATAAAATGTGAGGAAAATGAGAATCTAGTGCCTTTTATCCATGTCCTATCCTATCCCCAACTTTTCCCACATATTTTCTTTTCACTTCTACAACTTGTCTATAATTTTAGCTTAGATCATTAATAAGCACTTACATTGGTGTGCAGCTGTACTACTGTGGTGTCCAATTCTGTCAGATCTTGGAAGCTAAGCAGGGTCAGGCCTGGTTAATACTTGGATGGGAGACCTTCTAGGAACACCAGGTGCTGTAGGTTTGGGAGAAGAACCTGGCAATCCACTCCCAAAATCAATCAACCACTGAAAACCCTATGAATGGCAGAGAAGCACTGAGCAATAGTGTTTTGTCTATTGTACGAAGTGTTGCTATGACTTGGACACTGGACGATACCTGACAACAACAACAACAACATTGATGTGACTATATAAATAACATTCTCAGGTGAGTCATGCAGTATAAAATAAATGTATTTCCTTTCTGTATAATTTTTCTCTTCCCTCAAAGCTAATGTTGTTGTTAGGTGCTATTGAATTGGGCCCAACTCACAGTGATCCTATATACAACAGAATTAAATACTACCCAACACATGCCATGCATGTGATATTTTATCTTTATGCCCATTGTTGCAGCCACTGTTTCTTCTCAATCTTGAGTCATGCCACATCAGCAAATGGAGGTCCTAGGTGTTTTACTCCACTCCCATCATTAAGGTCAACTCTACTTTGAGGAAGCAACTCTTCCTCAGTCATCTTCTGAATACCTTCTAGCCTAGGGGGCTTATTTTCCAGCATTATATTTGACAGTACTTCTCTGCTATTCATAGGGCTTTCAACAGCTGGCTAACTGTTTTGAGTTAGATATCCAATCTCATCAGATCTTGGAAGCTAAGCAGGGTCAGATGTGGTTAATTCTTGGATGGGAGACCACCTTGGAACACCAGGTGCTGTAGGCTTGGGAGAAGGACATGGTAGCCCACTCCCCCAAAACAATCAGCCATTGAACACCTTATGAACAGCAGAGAAGCACTGACTATAGTGCCAGGAATGGCACAATGTGGGGGAGTGTTTCATCTGTTGTAAATAGGGTTGCTATGAGTCAGACCCAGTCAGCACCTAGCAACACAAAAACAACTAATTCAGGAGTGAGCTGCTGGGTCCTTCTCCTTGTTGTTGTTGTTGTTGTTAGGTGCCTTCGAGTCGGTATCCAACTCATAGTGACCCTCATGGGGTTTTCAATGGCTGACTGTTTCTGGATTGCCTTGGGAGTGGATTGCCAGGTCCTTCTCCCATTTTTGCGGTGCTGGGAATTGAACTCGGGACCTCAGAGACTCCAGAGCAGCGCTCTACCAACTGAGTTAAATCCCAGCCCAAAGCATGTTGTTGTTGTTGTGTGCTGTCAAGTCAGTATCCAACTCATAGTGACCCTCATAGGGTTTTTTTTTCAATGGCTGACTGTTTTGGGTTTTGCCTTGGGAGTGGATTGCCAGGTCCTTCTTCCATTTTTGCGGTGCTGGGAATTGAACTCGGGACCTGAGAGACTGCAGGGCAGCACTCTACCAACTGAGCTAAATCCCAGCCCAGCCCTGTTGGTATTTAAAATACCTGTGGCATAGCTTTCAGCATCACAGCAACTCACAAAACCCCAGAGCATGACAAGCTGACAGACACATGGGGGTCAAAGCTAATAGCTAATAATAGTATTCATTCCGTCTCCCTCCCCTTGCCCACCCAGTGTATTCCATTACCCATTACTGATTTGCCTCCACACTCTAGTGGAGGTAATGTCTTCTCCCAGCATTCAAACATTCAATTTTCTAGAAACATCACATTTTCCCAGGTGTTCCTCCCAGAATCCACTGACTGGCTTCAATCTGGCGATAGCTACAGCACACCCATTTTCTTGGCTCTTTCTTTGTCTATTGCCCAGGAGATTTCCATCACCTCATTCTTGAGTTAGATCATTGTTCCTACATCCCTTCTCTTGGCTCTTTCTTTACTCTTATTTTAGGAAAAGGTTTAATCTGTGACTTTCTGAGAAAAGATGCATAGGGAACAAAAGTTTTGAGACTGCATTAATGGGAATTTCATTATACTCCTCTGATTCTTGAGAATAGTTTGCTGAGTATAGAACAATAGCTTCTCAGAATTCTGAAGACAAATATTTTTATCTTTTAACTTTTAGTTTCATTGTCAAGAGGTTCTATGTCTATGTTATCAGAATTCTTTATTATATGTAACATGTTCCCCATCTCTGGAAAATTTTAATAGCTTCTCCTTTTCCCTAGTTTTTTTGTTTTGTTTTCTCCATGCTAGGGATCAAACCTAGGGCCTCATGCATGCCACCCAAGCACTCTACCACTGAGCTGCAATCCCAGCCCCCTTCCCCAGTTTTCTGAAATTTCATAATAATGTGCCCAAGCAGGATCTTTGTTATATTCCATGCTTGGTCAACCCTTAAAGCTTGGAAATTCATACTTGACAATTGTAGGAAATGTTCTTGGACTGTTTCTTTAAAACTTTCTTCCCTTCAGCATTTCTTCAGTTTTCTCTGAACTGGAAATGCTATTACTAATTATTTCATCTCTTGAATTGCCCTGCTATTTTTAAAATTTTTCTTTTTCTGCTTTTCATTTCTATCCTTTCATTTTACCTTCAGAGAGATTTCCCTGACTTTATCTCCCAAGCATTCTTCTTCCTCCTCCTCACCCTCCTCCTCTTTTTCTTCCTCCTCTTCCCTTTCTTCCTTCCCTTCCTCCTCCTCCTCCTCTTCTGCCTTTTCTTCATCTCCTTCTCATTTATTCTTCTGTAAAACTTTATTAACTGGGGTTGGAAGAGCCTGATCCAGCACAAACACATCATGAAAACATTAGGAAATTAGAGAAAGACTTGCAGTAAGTGTCAGATCAGATTAAGCCAACCCCTCTGTTATGAGAAACTAACAATGTAGAACTGCAGAGACCACATCTTTGTCAGAGGGAGAGGGTACAGGATAAAAATGGAGGCATTGACTCCCCTTGGTGTTGGAAAACAAAAATGCAACTTTATTTATGTATTTTTGAAGTTGTAATCTTCTCCCTTGTCCTAGAGCCTCAAAAAGCAATTGTCAACTGGGCGCAGTGGCACACACCTATAATCTCAGTGACTCAGGAGGTAGAGCCAGAAGGATCACGAGTTCGAGGCCAGCGGCAGCCGGTGTAATTTAGCAAGACCTTGTCTGAAGGAAAAAAGTAAAAAGGAGCTGGGGGTACAGCCCAGTAGTAGAGCACTTGCAAAGTATGTGTGAGGCCCCTGAGTTTACCCCCAAGTATTGCCAAAAAAAAAAGCACTTGTTTGCCGATCTCTCTAGTCAATCTTTTCTCTCTCATCAGTAACTTTGAAGTACTTTGTTTGAAAAGATAACTCTTATTCATTCTTTTTGCACACTCCACAAGTTCCATTCTAGGAAACTGGCAACCAAAACAAATTATTTTAGTCTATTTATCTTCAAGATTAGAGGATAAATGTGTTCACTGAAAAGCTTAATTCCTTCCAGCAGTCATCTTTATTTTGTGAGCCACTTGTCACTGTCATTTGTCTTAACTAGAACATATTCCTCCACCTTCTGCCTCTCTGACTTGGCAATCATCAATAGTTCTGGCCTGCTGGGTGTGGTGGCACATGCCTGTAATCCCAGGGGTTTGGGAAGCGGAGGCGGGAGGATCACAAGTTTGAGACCAGAGGCAGTCTGTGTAACTTAGTGAGACCCTGTCTCAAAAAGTAAAAAAAAATGGGCTGAGGATGCAGCTCAGTGGTCCAGCACTTGGAAAGCATTCAGGCGCGAGGCCCTGGGTTCAACCTCTAGTACCGAAAAAAAAAAAAAAAAAGATTTGGCCTGACCATTTAACCTGCTAAGTCATCTTTGTAGTTATTGACCAGGAAATACTGGACAAAACCCACAAATAATACACCTCAGAATATCCTAGCTCAGGCTTACTTTATAGGCAAACATTCATTTGTTGGACATAGGAAGAAAAATTATAGAGTGGGCTTGGGAGAAAAGGGAGGAGGGAGAGGACACTGTGGTAACAGGACAGCTAGGTAGGAAATGTGCAGTCCTGCTATTGAAATTTTTATTTCTGCTATCAAGAGGTCTTGTGCATGTTTTGTTTTTGCGTTTGTTTTGTTTTGCTTTTTTTTGGGGGGAGTACTTGAGGGTTGAACCCAGGTCTTCACACACATTTTGCAAGTGCTCTACCACTGGACGGTACTCCCAGCCCATTTCTCAATTTTTTATTTTGAGATAGGGTTTCACTAAGTTATGCAGGCTGCCTCTGGCCTCAAACACAGAATCTTCCTGTCTCTGCCTTCCAAGCTGCTGGGATTACAGGAGTGTACCACGGTACGTGGCTGTCTTGTGCATGTTTTGTGTGTGTGTGTGCTCATTTTTATGAGCTCCTGCATTTATTTGAATAGATAGGAATGTCTTCTCTTGTCTCATTGAGTAAATTTACTAGCCCTCGTGAGTATTTTCCTAATCTTTGCATTGTCTCTGTTACCTGTAATTTCCTTTCTTCTGGGTGTACTCTTGTTGTTACTTTTGCTTTACATGTTAAAATGTCTCCTGGTGATTCTTGGCAGTTTGTTCTCATGCAAGAGGAAGACCCTGAAAAGCCAGGGAAACTCTGAGTAAGTGAGAACATGTCTGGCAGTGGCCTTCACAGTATGGTAATCTGGCTAGGAAATTTTCTTTGAAAGATTCCTAGCGTTGATCTCTTTTCTTATATTGACCATTTTCCCCAGAGATTTGCTTTTTGACCCCTTGCCAGAAGAAGGCAGCTGGGAGATGTCCATAGGCTTTCTTCAACTAATAGATTACATTTTTCGTTTCTCTCATCTTCTAAATCCATCATCAGTTGTCCACTTGCTCTCTAGCACACACCATTTTGTTGCTTGCATAATTTTATTTTCTTTATTCTTGTGCCTTCTTTAATTCCTTTAATACATTTCGTGGCATTCTGAGAGAGCAGAGACAAACACAAATGTTTTTATGCCATATTTAACTAAATGCAATATTCTCATTTAATGGATAGGATTTTATAGACAAAAAGAACAGTGAACAACGGGGTGGGGTGATGAGAAGTACAGGCCTGGTACAGAGCCTCCCTCTGCACTGGCAGAGCCTGGTGCACCATGCCCTCAGTCTGCAGCCTGTATCAATACCCAATTGGTAAAGCCTGCTTATCTGTGCCCACCTTTGCCTCCCTCAGCCTGAGAGCTACTAGGGTGAAAAAGTCCTCCTTTCTCTGCCCCACAGGCTTAGAGACAGAGGAATATGCTTTTATATGAGAAAAAGAAACCGCCACAGTTAAGCAATAAAATTGGTCTTTTCTCTTTTTGTTCTTTTCACATTTGACCTTGATCTGGCTCAACAAACAGTTGTTGAGTGCCTATTACAGACCAAGGTTCTGAGACAAGGATTCAAAAATGCAAAAGACAAATCATCTGCCCTTGAGGAATTCAAAGTCATTCACTCCATGACCTCTCGTACACTCCCACAGGGTGACTGCCACTGGATCCTGCAAAGAAACTCTGAGTGGTGGCTAAGCAGGTGCAAGACCTTGAATTTTCACTCACACTGACCCTTGTTTCTCCCATTTTCTATAAGAACATTTAAAACTGAATTAGCTTGTATCCCAATGTATGACTATGTCTGCAAAAGTGAGACATTAACATTTCTCTTTAAAGATAAAACAACCTGCGGCACTCTTGCATTTGGTGCACCATCTGTGCTTGAAATTTCTGAGTCAGTCAACTGATGGGGGCTCCAGTAGTGACCAGTTTGTAATAGGCTCCCTTCTGGGTCATCAGTTCTTCATGGGTCCCCTTTTCAATCACCACCCCTTGTGACATGACAGCAATAATATCTGAGCTCTGGATGGTAGATAAGCGATGGGCGATGACAATGCAGGTCCGCCCCTCTCTGGCTTTGTCCAGAGCAATCTGCACTGTCTGAAAAAAGATGGAAAGTTGATGCAAAGACATATGATTGTCCCCAGCTCACCATCATGAGAATTCATTTCAAATATAAACAATTCAATACTTGGGCATAAACACAAAGGCTCAACATAAGAGAGGAGTAAGCAAGTACTTTTTTGATGCAATGTATCAATGATTTAAATTGCAGCTCATAGGCTGAGAAATTTTGCCAAAGCAAACATGAATCCAACTACAAGTCACTGTATATTTGCAATATTTCAGGGTCTAGTTTACTAAAGCCTGTAGCTGTACCACTGTGGCATCTGATCCTGTCAAATCTCAGAAGCTAAGCAGGGTCAGGCCTGATTAGTGCTTGGATGGGAGACCACCTGGGAACACCAGGTGCTGTAGGCTTGGGAGAAGGACCTGGCAGCTCACTCCCCTCCAAAAAACAATCATCCATTGAAAACCCTGTGAAGAGCAGAGAAGCATGACAATAGTGTTTTGTCAACAGCAACATTTACTAAAAAGAAACCAGGGAAACAATGTAGGGCAGCAGTGGAGTGCTCATTTCTGATACTTTACTGAGGACATTTTAACTCTCTGTAAAGCAGACTCCTGATTTTAAAGTTGTTAGTCATAAATTTTGAACTTCCTGACTGTATTTTTCTCAGTTGCCTCTCCTTTGGTGCAAACTGCACCTGGATACCAACTGCTTTTTTGTGTTGTATGTGGCCTACCAGCTCTGTCACATAACTTATTGCTGTTGTTATTAGGTGCTATCAAGTCCGGTCTGACTCATAGCAACCGCATTGGGTTTTCTTTCAATGGCTGATTGTTTCAGGAGTAGATTGCCATATCCTTCTCCCATTTTTGTGGTGTTGGGGGTTGAACCCCGCTCCTCAGAAAGAGTAGAGCAGTGCTTTACCAACTGAGCTAAACCCCAGAGCTATCAAGTAACTTGAGAACTATAAAATCTTATGCTCAATAGATAATCTAAATTAATTTAAGAAAATGAATTATTTGCTTTGGGAAAATGTCACTTTGCTTAAAGAATCTTAAAAATAATTATCATTTTAAGCTAAATTTTTACATTTGAAGAAGTTTTATGTTAAATAATTTTCTTTGGCTTACTCATTTCCTTCCACGAAGTATGTCTACTGTTAATCAGATAATTGAAAGTAGTACCACTTTATAAGATCAAGTCTTATAGCAAAAGACCTGTCTATAATGATCTAAGATTTTAGAAAGGCAGTACATACCTTTTCACTTTCTGTGTCTAGGGCAGAAGTGGCTTCATCTAGTAGCAAGATTTTAGGATCTCGCACAATGGCCCGAGCAATAGCAATGCGTTGTTTCTCCCCTCGAGAGAGTTGAGACCCCTGCATCCCAACGTTAGTTTCATATTTCTAGAAAAAGTATGGTAACCTTGAGACCTGGAAACAGTCATTGCTCCTGTGCTATGGCGTCCATATCAATGAATCCTCTGTGAATTTAAATTATTTGGTTTTTTTGAACCTGGGAATAGTGAATGAGTTCTATAAGAGATATCAAGTCCACCTAGAAATACTAAAATGTGTGAAATTTGTGCTGGCAAACAAAGGTACTTTATTTCCCATCTCTGCATTTCTTTAAGGGTTAGACTTCTAATTTCTTTCTCCTTGTGTCCGGCAAAGATCCGATACAGGAGATCCCCTTTGATTTGAGACTCTGATTTCTAGACTCCTATCTGGAAAATCTTTCTAAGATGGAATAATCCCAGGAATGACAATGCCTTTTAAGAGACTGGCCACCTCCTTCACTGGGAAGACAATATTCTGGAACACATCAAGTCTTGGTCTGAATGTATACTCTGGTATTTATTAGCTCTGTGATCATGAATGACTTATTTAAATTTCCCTAAGCTGCAAACTTATCTGAAAAATACAATATTGGCACCTAGTTCACATACTTGTTGTGAGTTTTTTGATGAAATCAGGAAGGACCATGTCTAGCTAGATGCCTGCTCTGTCTACATCAAAAATAGTTAACATTCCTATAGTATTTGCTATGCATCAGGGATTGTGCTAACTAGTCTAGCCAGGTTATCATTTAATGCTCATAGAACCATATTCTCCCATTTTTACAGATTATAAAACTAGACATAGAGAAACAACAACAAAAACAACAACAACAACAACAACAAAACTGTACAAAGACAGACAAGTAATAAGCAGCAAGAGAAATCTAAATCAGGAATATCTAGGTTCTGAAGCCTTGCCCTTGACTACTACTCTACCCTGTCTGCCTCATGAAGATCCATTTCCTTCCCTTACCTCCCTTGCCTCCTGATAAATGTTCATCTAAGCCAGGCAAGACTCATGACAATCTCCTCTTTCCTTATGGAGACAAAGTGCTCAGTGACAGGTATTATGGGCAAGAATGAATGATAAGGGCAATAAACCAACTCTGAGCCAGTGTCTTGCACAAAATGATTAGGTTCTCAATAAAGATCTGTAGAATTATTAGCTCTTCTAAGTGACATGCAAGCTTTGCTTTTCAATTAGCATATAGTAATTTCCACATATTTGCCAATTAGGCAACTTAGGTTAGAATCAGGCCAAGAGCCTAAGACTTATGGAAAGGGGGGGGGGAAGCCCACCACAAAACCACAGTTTACAGACATAATCACCTATAGAGAAAAGGAATTTCCATGCTGTTGTTGTTGTTGTTGTTTAAAGAAGTAGAAAAGGTTAAAGGTAATATTTGGGTCCTACTACTTGGTGTTGATGTCTCAGTTTTTCTTGTTAGCAACCAACCACCAAGAGAGATACTTGGTGGATGGAAAAACATAGAGTGAGACTGTACTAAGTTCAGACTTGGCTCTGGAAAAGTAAGAGACACCAAAACAGATCAACTTACTCCACTACACACAGTACGTGACACCAAATAATGAAAAAATGATGTCAATAATAGAAGTGGCAATTTTCTTTGTGGCCAGTATGCATATTCTTTCATCTTAATGTGATTTTTTTTTGCATTTTTGCAGATGCAATAGACAATCTCAGAATGGTTATGCAATTGTCCCAAAGTTATATACATAGCTAGTAAGAACCAAGCTTGAATTCAAACTTATGTTTGCACCAAATCTCAGGCTTTTTTCTACCATGCTAAGCTAATGCTCCACATGATATTGCTTTATGTACCATAAATATATCCATTTTGTTGGATAACATTTTTCTATAACTAAAGAATATATTGATGGAGGATATTTATTTTACTTAAAAGTCTAAGCCCATATAGGGGCATTAGGAAATAAAGTGTGTTGCCTTTGAAAGTCTCTTTGAACCATAATCATAATACTTTTTGGTCACATGACCTCTCCCCATCCCTGACTCCTATGAGACTCACCTCTGGGAGTGACATAACAAAGTCATGCAGCTGAGCCTGCTTTGCAGCTGCTATGACTCTTTCCTTGGATATTTCTTTGGTGTTGTCCCCGTACTTGATGTTGTCCATAATGCTACAGGCAAACAATACAGGTTCCTGGGAAACAATTCCAATGTTCGAACGGAGGAACTGGACATTTATTTTTTTGCTATCGTGACCATCTATCATCTGCCAATAGAGGTGATGGCAGAGAAAATTAAGTGTTAGAATTCTAGCAGTGAGGAAAGTTCATACTCTGGAGTTAAGTGTTATGTAAGACATTTGTTTTGCTTCAGAGAAGGGCTCTGGGGAATAAATCATATTACTTTTGACCTCTGGAGCTGGTGACTCTCAGGAGTGGTATTGAAATTAACACTAATCAGACTATAGTCTTGTTTGTTATTTTCCTCAAACTCTAATTCTCCCAGTAGTACAAATGAGAAAGAATCTCAGGATGGTATTTACTTGAGAAAAAAAAAAATCTTTTTTGGTGAAGCACAATTTCTACAAGTATGCAGAATTGTTCTATTTTGAGACTTTGTAAGTTACAAAAAGGATTTTTCTGTGCAAAGCTATTGGACAATATAAGGATCAAAACTATGTCCTTGATTTTACTGACATCATTCTCTGAACAACTGAGATAATAAACTTAAGGAAGAAGAGAATACTTATATTTGTTCACTCAATCAGCAATCATACGTTGAATTGCCTGCCACAAAGGCACTGTGAAAAGCAGTGTGTGTATGCTATATAAAGAAAACACAATGTCTGTTCCTCAGGACTTCACAGTCTAGAAGGGAGGTAAGTGTAGGTACTCAGCTATGTACCATTTGAATTGGTTCACTTAAGAGTCCTAGAACTGTAAAGGTCCAATGTGTCCAACATACAACTATAAAGTATTTGGCCCTATGATTGCAGGAAAAGGATTATATGAAATTGTGTGAACAGATTGTATTTTAGATAATTTATAAGCAATGGAAAAAGTAAATACTTAGAAAATAATATAAGGCATTCCTTAACAACAGTTAGTTCTTGTTTATCTTACTCTACTCATTTTCCATAATACATATGTTTACAGAGCACAGCTTAATGCTTAGTTAGAAACTGAGCTGTTTGCTAATTGTTGCATATATCTTCTATTGTAAGTTCCTGGAAGATGGAAAACATGCTTCATGCTCCTTAAGAATCTCCCACAGACAGCACTGTATACATCAGAGATATCCAATTAATTGTTGAAAATACTGAGTAACTGCATTTGATAGCTTTCCTAAGAACAGAGAGGATTTTTAAAAAATTGATAAAAAGCAGTATTTTCCTACTTAAAAACATTTGTAGATATGTTTTACAATGATACAACAAAACATATTGTGCCTATGAATTGCAAGAAATCATAGTGATTTCTTTATGGGCCTTGCTTCCTACTTGTGATCAGAACATTCACTATAAACATTCAGAGAAATATAATTGGTATACATGTTGATGTTGGAAAGATCAAACATGATGGATTCAGGGCACTGTGTTTCTCATACGTAGTTCACAGCCCACCTGGACAATAAACATGATAGAACTGATATTTTGGAAAATTGAGCCCTTTCTCTTAAAGAGATCAGTGTGCTCTCTAGGTTCATCAATCACTAGATACTTGCAAACAAATTAAAATCTTTTCACTAAAATTAATAACAGAAATGCCCATAAATTGCAGGCAATCAATTCTTGCTTCTTATTTTCAAAATTTCCTTGATTTTGCCAATATCTGCTTGTTTTCTTGCTTTGTTTTATGCAAGGGAATATTTTGTGGACTTTTTCAAGCGTTTCTCAGCCTTTCACTCCATAATGTTATCTATCATCACTGCAATCAAGATTATACTATTCAGAAAAACTAGAAAGGCTACTGTCAAAATATTAGGGTTAAGCCATTGATCAAGTATGGAACAAAATAAAACATTTCAGACACATATCTCTGAACCATTTCTTGGAAAACTATTTGTAGATGTGCTCCAACAAAAGGAGGGTGAAAACCATAAAAGGGGAAGATAGAGGAACCAGGAAATAATGGATATAATTCAAGAAAACATTGCAGGGATGTCATAGGATGACAACTGTTCAACAGGTAGAGGTTGAGTTAGTCCAGGCCTTGACAGAAATAAGGGAAAGAAGCAGGTCTGTATGAGTAGATGGCAAGACAGAGACATTGGAAGAACATAAAAGACTTTTTAAAAGGCAGAGAATGCAAGGAAAAAAAGTCCTCTCAGAAAAACAATCAAGAAAAAAGTAAAATGCTAATGTATCTCAATGCTTGGCTATGGAATGAATAATATTTATATACTTATAATAAAAGCTGTTAATATATTTATGACTTTTAAATACAACCTATAGTGAAAGCAGGAGAGATAATCAATATTATATCCAGAATGCAAGTGTTTTGTGTTCTTGTCAATATATAAGTGTAGTTAGAAATTGAGATGGAAAAGGAAAGAGCAAGTTGTGAAAGTAAAGGTAGGATTTCTAATATTCTCATCTTAGAAAGAATTCAAGAGGTATTATCTATAAGAGATGGAAAAGCAATGAAATTATATTAGTTAAATTTACAACTACAGGAACTAAAAATGATATAACTATCCAGAGAGGAAGTGGGTAAAAGAATGCAAGTGGTGATGGTAAGTTAACTTTACATTTCTTAAAAATAAGTCAATGGAGAGTCTAAATTTGTTAAGTCATGAAAGTAGCAGGAACATACTATTTAGAGACATACAAATAATCACTGGGAGATCTAAAAACATTAAGTGGTTAAAATAATTTCCTCTGAGTAAATAAATATAAAAGAATGTTGTCTATTTATTTATTTGATCAGGTTTTGTGACACTCAAACTGGCCTCAAACTCTTGATCCTCCTGCCTCCACTTCCCAAGTGCTAGGATTATAGGAGTGTACCACCATGCCCAGCTGAGAAGTATTATTTTCTATTTAAAAATATTTCTTTATTATTGATTTTATATTCCTCTGAATATATTACTTGAAAAGAAAGAAAAAAAAGGAGAAGAAAAAAGAAAAAGAAATGCTATGAAAAATAAAGCAATTCACCAGTTTAAAAAATACCCTTGTTAAAGTTTTATCAATTTGGCTTCCTTATATTATTTAGACTTAAGCTTCTTGAACCAGGATTGCCTCAAATTTCTCATGCCCAGTCCCCTCTCTTGCTCATTTATCATTGTGTCCTCCATCACCCTACATTTTCCATTCACAGTCATTAGTTTCCTGATTAGTCTGCACTTTCTGCTCCATTTACGGGGAAAGTGAGTGTTTCTATCAAATACACTCATCTCCAGCTTCGCAGCGTGCCCAATTTTCCTGCCTAACTGGTCAGAAGGCCATCTGGAACTGGGAAGACTATAATGTTAGAAATTAAGTGGTAGAATCAGGTCAACCAGCAAATGACTGGAAATGGAAAGTATCCATGGGGTAAGTGTCCAAGGCAAGCACTTTAGAATGAGTTTGCTAGGGCACAGTCTTGGAGACTACTTTCAGAGAGATATTCTGCAGAAAGCAAAATTCCCAAAAGTATATGCATTGCTTACCACCTTCCCTTGATCAGGATCATAGAAACGTTCTAACAGCTGAACACTGGTACTTTTGCCACATCCACTGCTTCCAACAAATGCCAGGGTCTGCCCTGGATTAACAGACACTGAGAGACCATTCAGAACTTGAACATCAGGTCGAGAAGGATATGTAAATTTACAGTCAACAAAGTCAATCTTCCCCTGGAAGTTGTCCTGTGGATGAGAGGATTAGAATTACATATGCTTCTATTGGAGCCTGGAATACTGAAAACGCTGTCAAACTGCAAAGTATAGAGACAACAACTTAATGAAATGACATTCTAGGTAGGTATGATGTAATCCCAACACTCTGGAGGCTGAAGCAGGAGGACTGTGAGTTTGAAACCAGCCTGAGTTATGTGGTGAAACTTGTCTCAAAAAACACAAAACAAACAAACAAACAAACAAAAAATGGCATTCTAGTCCTCTTCTGGCAAGGGTAGTATAAGGAAAATGATAAAATTAAAGACATTCAACTCCTTATTCCCATTCTATCCTAAGGATATTTCCTTATCATCCATTCCAAAATGGAAGAGAATAGCTAAAAATAATACATCACAGAAGCCAGTAACTGCCTGAACCCTTAGAACTTTGTTCTCCTAAGGACTTAAAATAATGACATTACTTGAGATGCTGTGGAGAGAAAATTACTTAAGGCTTGCACCACAAAGGTGAGTAGTTTACTGTGTTGAAAACTGAATTATGAACCCTAGAAATGGATAGACATTTAATAGACACACAGACACTTTACTTTTTTTGATCTGAAGGAAAAATAGGTCATTTGACCAATTTTAAAAGATTTTACAATTTAGTTTGGCTCTATTAGTGTTTTGGTTTGTTTGTTTCTTGAACATACAAGGATTTTCAAAAATAGGCATGGAAGATTAAAGACACCTTTGGGAACAATCAATTAGGGAAAAAAGGTACTTTGTTGAAATTGAATTAATTTTTTTAGCATCCATATGAGCTAAAACTTGAACCCAGATCAATATGAGTTAAATCAATATTGTTGAACAGGAAGAACTGATTTTTCAACATTCCATACTGAAGTATCAGTAGAAAATATGGTGTCTGGGTACACACCAAAAGACATCTGGCTTCATTTGTTTTGGAACTGTGCTTTATGTAAATACAATTTAACATTCATTGGTGCTATGGTATGGATGTGTTAGTCCCACAGGGTTCAGGTGTTGGAAGCTTGGTACCCAGTGTGGATATGCTGAGAAAAGATGTAGGACATTTAAGAGGTAAGCCATAGTGCAAGGTGATTGGGCAATTGGGGCCACTGCCCTGGAAAGAAATTAATGTTGTTCTTCTGAGATCCTGGTTAGTTCTTAAAAGAAGATGGTGATAAAAAGGCAAGAATGGCCCCTTCTACTCTCTAGCTTCTGCATTACCTTCTGATCTTTCCTTCACACATGTGTTCATGCCATGATGCCACCCACCATGATGTGATGTAGCCCAGGGGGGCCTTAAGCGACGTGGAATCAGTGCAGTCAACTGATCTTGGATTTTCAGCCTCCAACGCCATAAAATAAATATCTCTTCTTTTAGGGAGAATAGAGTATTGCTATGTCACTCAGGTTAGCCTCAAATTTGTAATCCTCCCACCTCAGCCTCATGACAATGTACTCATGCCCTAGTGAATTTCTTTTCTTTATACCTGAAACAGACTCAGGTATTTTGTTATAGTAATGGAAATGGACTGATACAATTGCATATTGTTGTCTTATTCAAATGCCAACTTAATGAATGATGTTTAATGCTAATTGTACCACTCTTTTACATTTATAAATCTATCATCTATTTTGAGTGCAGATGAATGAATCCATACTGCAAACATTTATAAAGTAAATGGTATTGTTTGAACATCCCCAATGGCTTTTCTGCACACACACTCTCTCTCTCTTTCTTTCTCTTTCTCTCCCTTGGACCAATACTCACCCATTTTTCACCCACACCACTGTATACACTAATTGGGGGTCTTCGGTCCAGCAGTTGAAAAAAGCGTGCAGCTGATATTTTAGCTTTAGCATAACTTGGAGTATAAGAGAAGGTTCTTCCAACAGCTGTTGCACTCAGTACAACTGCAGAAATCACCCTGAAACCAGACAGACACACCCAGAGAGGGGTGTGGTATGGTTGATACAATGGCCTAGGACATAGGAGTTTGGGGGTCTAGTGCTGGTTCTGCTAGGAAAGGACTGAGTAGCCTTGAAGAAGTCACTTCAGATTTGTGTGAGTATGTGGGAGTTGGAGAGATTAGCAGTTTTCAAATTGTGTTCTATGAAAAAGGGGCAAAGGATGGTCTAAATAGTGTAGGGCTCAGGCCTCCAAACTCTGATTCTACCAAAATAGAACCTTATTTATAAAAAAAAATGTTTGTGAGAGAAAAAAAGACTTCTGGAAATCATGTTTTCTAAAAAGAAGGTGGGGCTTGAAAGGTCACCAGATTGGGCTGGTTGTTCTTATAATTCTAACATTCTTTGAATCAATGATAGGTATTTAAAAGATAATCCTGGGTAATGGAAGTAACAGTTCTATGGCAAGCATGCATATAACTCATGCTTCAGACAGGATGAGAAATACACTGTTACTTATGTCCTTCTTGTGTCAGACTCTAACTAGATTCAACATGGGTTTAATGAATGAACAAATGAGTGAGTGAATAAATGAATGGTGAATATGGTGAGAGAGAGCTTTGCTGCCACATACACTATCATGTGAGGGGCAGCCCTCAAAGCTGTTCACCTGTACTACCATCCACAGAAGGCCTGCCTGGGGTGGGGATGGGAGGCAGGGGCTATGAATTCGTGTGACTTATTTCTCAGTTTATCTGCAGGAATTGTCTTAAGGCCAGAGTTACAAATCCAAACACTTCCAGGTTACCAGTACAAATCTTAAGGAAATGGAAGCATTTGGAATAAAATGAGAAATAGTGGAAATTGTTTAGAGAAAAGCAAAAAATTGGCAGCTCTCTGTAGTAACTGAGTTTTTACATATTGGCAAAAAATTCCTTAAAATTTTTATATAAACTAACAGAAACAAGTTGTTTTCTGAAGCATTTGCTTTACATATGCAAAGGTTTAGAAAAGAGGCTTTCCTAGCTGAAGTAGGGGTAGCAGGGCAACAGAAAGTACTGAAAGAAAGATATCAGGTGAAAAAAGCAGAATTCATGGCTAGAAAATGAAACCCAAGAGAACAAATTCCAATTAGAACCACTTTCTTAATGCTTCTTAAAGCTTTCTTAGACTATTTCTGTCCTTATCACCCACTATTATCAGAGTTAGGCATGTGTGCCCCAATACCTTTAAGCTCTTACCTCAAGAAATGTGAGAAACTGGACTCAAAGCTAATCTTATGAGAAAAGCAGACTGTGGATCTAAGAACAGAGCCTAATGCCTCTGTCTGGCCTGGGCTGTCTCTACATATGGGAGTCAACTGGGAACCTGCTTTTTTGCAAGAAAGGAGTAGAGTTCAAGTATGATAGCCTGATGCACCATCTTATTCAGGTCTGGAGTATCTCAGCATTAAGAAGTGTAATAAATTGCTTATAAAATCATCACACTAATTCATCCAATCATGCACCCTTTTGTAATATAATTTTTTTTTATTCCTCATATCCAAAGTGAATTCTAGTTTGCTATTCCTTAAATCTAGGCTTGGTTATATGACTTACTTTGGCCAAAGAGACATTAGAAAATGTGACACACAGAGAGACTTACAAAGTGCTTGCACACTGGGGCTCATCCTCTTTTGTTGCACTTGGACCTCTGAAGAAAATAAGCTTTCCTGCTAGAGAGTCCACAGGGAGCCAGATGTACACTCAGAAGCCTGACTGAGGTAGCCCAGGCCAGAAGAAACACCTGAAAACCTCCATGATCTTGAAAAAGAATGAATCTTAGCTGTTTTAATATGCTAAGTTTTGGATGGTTTGTTAGACACCAAAAGCTAAGTGATAGAACCAAGTTACTCTTCCCTAGAGTGCTGATCTTTTATGACCTCAGTGGGCCCCTCCTTACCTGAACGCATAGCTGAAATGAAGCCCTTCATTGGGTATTAAGTAACCTGCATATCTATAGGAAGCAGCATTTGCAATAAACACTATGCTTTGAGAAAAAGCAAAGCAGAATCCATAGACATGTGCTTTTTGAATGGCTGTCTTGAATGACTTCTCCAGTTCAGCCTCAAAGGCTTCAATAAACTCCTTCTGCATTCCAATTCCAGCAACAGTGCGGATGTTATTTAGGGCTTCACTAGTAATCTGAAAATGGAAAGAGGGAAAAAAGCAGAAACAACTCCTTTCAATACATTTTGACTGCTCCATGGGACTAGATCTGCTACAAATGGCAAAATGTGTTATAAATTGGAAATAGGACATCATCTGAGAACACAGAGAAGTTGCTAGGGGTCAACCCAACTGGACCATGAGGTAATTTGTCAGTTAAAGTCAAGCCCTAACTTAGTTCTAACATGGCTGTGTTGCTTCCACTCGTGGTGGGAAGTGAAAAGGGGTGAAGATTTCCCAATGTTATTCTTGAAAGCTTAAAATTTCTTTGCCAAGTCATTTGAAATGTCTAAAATGTATCTTTGAATGTCTTTTGAAACAAAAAATCTCTTAATAATATAAATTTAAAATATTAGATTTTATTTTCCTAAAAAATTGATCTGACCAAATATTATTTAACTTAAAATTGAATATAAAGTTCTTTTTTTTTCCAGTCTACACCATGAATATGAGTTTTAATCCACTCTAAGGTAAATAATCACTGTTTCTGAATAAGGGTCCTACCTTTATCAACCGTAGAAAGGTGGGCTACTTTCTAACATTGGCATTTGAAACACTTTGGCTTCTGCCTTCTTGGGCAGTGTCACTTTTGCTCTCTTAAAAGAGACAAAAAGTAGATTATTATAGTGAATTTCTTAAGAGTAAGAGTGTGTACCTGTGTGATTTCTCCCACCTGATAAATGTCTATGTCACCATCTCCTCATTTACCCCTGAAGACCAAATATTAATTAGAATAGACTTTTTAACATGGATGGCTAAAACCTAAATATATTTTAAACCTAAATAGCGCCTCATGATTCTATTTGGAAAAGACATTCTCCATGAGCCGAGCAGACACTAAAGTGTGAAGATTAAAAGTGTGTGCCATTAAAAAGATACTAGCTCCTCTATGTGTGGACAGCAGAACTCAGAGAAATCACTGAACTGAAAAGATAAAATAAACTAAAAACTCTAATAGAAACAGAAAACTGAACTACCCACCCTGCAAGTCAGATTCCAAATTAGGCCATGGAATAAGTAACTATCTGAGAGAAAATCAAATATGTAAGCATCTGTGTCTACCCAATTATTTCTCCTTCACTGCTCAAAATTATGCATCAAAGCTTTTTGCCACAGCCTTTGGGCAGAGGCACATACTGAAAGGGCTAGTGGGAGGTTTCTAACTGTACATGTCTGTGGGCCAATGGATTCCTTAACTCTCTTGATATCCCCATTTTTAACGGTTTGCATGACAACCACTTAGCCATCAAGAGAAAAGTAGGTCTGTAAGATTACCTGTCCCGCCTTCTCCAGAGCCTGCTTGTCTTGAGAGGCAAATCCAGTCAACATTCTAGTCTGTAGGGCTCCTGATAAAGCCAAGAAAGGGAAGAAGCACACTACGACCAGGCTGAGCTTCCAGCTAAAGATGAAGGCAATGATTATGGCCACAGCGATGTTAGTGAAGGAGTTGACCATCATCCCAATTTGAGAGCCGGCAGCCTGCAAACCCAAAACAACCAACCCATCTCAGACTCACAGTTGCTTTTATCATAGGGCATTATATGAGAAAGCAACAGCCTTTTTACCAAAAAGACAGGTTCATTTTTTATTGTGATAAAACATGTGTAAAATATTTACCATTTAGCCATTTTAGCCATTCATAAGTATACCATTCAGGGATATTAAAAACATTCACAATGTTGTGTGAGCATAACCATACAAAACTTTTTCATCTTTGTCAATAAAAACTCCATATCCATCAAACATCCTCTCCCTTCCCTGCCCCAAGCCACTGATAATTTCTGTTCTGCTCTCTATCTCTATGAACTGCCCTATTCCAGGTACCTTCTATAAGTAGAATCATACAGTATTTATCCTTCTCTGTCTGGGTTATTTTACTAAGCACAATGTTTTCAATGTTCATGTACATGGTAGTATATATCAAAATGTTATTCCTCTTGAAGGTTGAATATATTCCATTGAGGAGATATACCACATTTTGTTTATTTTTCACATGTTGATAGATTGTTGAATTATTACCATTTGGCTATTAGGAATAATGCTGCTCTGAACATTGTTGCGCAAATATCTATTAAGTCTCTGCTTTCAGTTCTTTTGGATATAGACTTAGGAAGGGAATTGCTAGGTCCTATGATAGTTTTTTTTAATTATGAAATTGCCTAATGTAATGTATTTGAAGGCTGAGTTAATAAATGTCTACTTTCTTCACAGCTTCTCAGAAGCTCATCTACTGTCTAGTCTCATTTATGGGTGTCAGCAGACTGAGATTAAGGCAGCCCTGAGCAAGGGCTATACATGTCTCAGACATCTAGGTATACAGTTTGCTTGAAAATATCCATGCATTAAGCTTGTGGTAATATGACTTATTATTCAGTGAAGAATAATGCTTACTCTGTAATCCTAGTTTTCTGGTTGAAAAAGACTATGATAAGATACTAGTTTGGTTCTCATTGAAGTTAGCTTGTTCATTAGTACAGAGTTACATGCTACCTTAATACACAGCTGTTTAGTCAATGCAGATGGATAAAAGTATGTTTGGACCCAATATATTCAAGATCACTGTGGTAATTATAAGCTATACTAATTAAAAGTATTCCTTGGTTCTAAGTCTTCATTTTAGTTGCAGTTATTCAGATGCAACCAAAGTTAGGTACACTCTGTGAAGAAATCACTTGGCTAGGTACAACAGTATGGTATCTTGTTAAACTCATAGAGACTTCAGCATTATTTAAGACAAAGAAGGTAAAACAACCAAAGAAACTTTTGTTGTTGTTGTTGTTGTTAGGTGCTGTTGAGTAGGGTCCAACTCATAGCAACCCTGTATACAACAGAATGTAACATTCTCTGACACTGTGCCATGCCTAGCACTGTGTCAGTGCTTCTCTGCTATTTATAAGGTTTTCAATGGTGGATTGTTTTAGGAATGGATTGGCAGGTCCTTCTCCTTAGCCTGCAGCACCTGATATTCCCTGTTGGTCTCCCATTTAAGGACTAACCAGGCTGACCTTGCTTAGCTTCCAAGATCAGCCGGGATTGGGTGCTAGGGTGCTAAGGCAGGAGATGGAAAGAAACTTTTAGTAACCATGAAATGCCCAGGCAATGCTATTCAAGAAATATCTACATCTCGAGCCAGGCACGGTGGCACACACCTATAATCCCAGTGACTTCAGAAGCAGAGGAAGGAGGATTGCAAGTTCAAGACCAGAGGCAATATGAGTAATTTACTGAGACCCTGTCTTAAAAATTTAAAAAAATGAGCTGGGGGTGCAACTCAGTGGTACAGCACTTGCAAAGCATGTAAGTGCAAGGCCTTGTGTTTAACCCCCATTACTGCAAAAAAAAGAAAGAAAGAAAAAGAAAAGAAAGAAAAAAGAAAAAAGAAAAAGGAAGAAAGAAAGAAAGAAAGAAAGAAAAAGAAAAAAGAAAAATCTACATCTTTATATTGTATTGATGATACAAGTTGAATAAGAATTTGTGCTCCAAAGAATTCCCATGTGTCAGTACCAACTCCCTTGGAGACAGGAGTAAGAGATTGAGTTAAGAATTGTTTTCTCTGATGTACTCATGCTCACAGCAGTAATATTCACAGCAGCAAAGAGGTGGAAGCAACCTGATGTCTATCAGTAAATAAATGGCTAAATACAATGTGATATGTACATATGTGTAACTTTCCATTACTGTAAAATACCTGAATTCATCAACTTAAAAAGGAAGAGAGGTTTATTTTGATTCACAGTTTTGGAGATTGTAGTCCATAGCCAGTTGATCTCTTGCTTTTGGGCCTTTGTCCAGGTAATACATCATGATGGAAGGAATACGCTCATTTTTTTTTTCTTTTGAGGTTGGGTGTTTCTGTATAGTCCAGACTAGCCTCCAACTCCTTACCCTCCTGCCTCAGCCTCCTGAGTGCTGGGATTACTGGCATGCACCACTAAACCCAGCCCTTTTAAGGTTTTTAAAATATCAGTTGAGCTGGCAATGGTGGTGCATGTCTGTAATCCCCACACTCAGAAGGCAGAGGGAGGAGGGTCAGGATTTGGAGGCCAGCCTGGGCTCATAGTAAAACTGTCTGAAAAATAATGACAACAAACAATAAGACAAAGGTCTTTAAAAACTAATTCTATCTAAGATACAAATGGGGCTGGGATTTAGCTCAGTTGGTAAAGTGACACTCTATAGTCTCTGAGGGCCCAAGTTGATTCCCAGCACTGCAAAAATGGGAGAAGGACGTGGCAATCCACTCCTGAGGCAATCCCAAAATAATCAGCCATTGAAAACCCTATGAGGGTCGCTATGAGTTGGACACGACTTGGCAGCACCTAACAACAACAAAGATACAAATAAAGTATATATACATATATCACAATGTACATGTATATATTGGTTTGTTTTCATGAAGAAAATCACATTCTACATATTACTTTGTACTTTGATTCTTTTACTCATAAATGTAACACAGCCATCCTTATGGATTAATACATACAATAAAAATCGTTATTTAAAATAAAATAATAGCTATTTATATAGCTATTTTAAAACAGCTAGATATCTTATATAAATAGAGTCATGGAATGAGATGGTATCTATCCTTTTTGTCTGACTCATTACACTTAACATAATTTTTCAAGTTTCATTCATGTTATAGAATATATCAGGACTACATTCCTTTTTCTGTCTGGATAATATCCACTCCATGTTGCCATAGTTTGAATCTGAAACATTCTCTGTAGACCCATGTTTTGAAGACTTAATCACCAGTCCATGGCACAAGCATGGATACATTGTAATTCATTTAACTATTTTCCTTTTGATGGATATTCAGGTAGTTTCCAGTGGATTTTATTAATTTGGGTTCAATATAAAAATGGTAAGTATACTTGAATACATTTTCCTACACAATAGGAAAGGATTTACCCATGTGAGTTCTGGTCAAAGAGTATATATGCTTTATTACTCTTTCAAAAATATTGAAAGAATTCATACTGTGACCTTCATTGTATGAGAGTGCCAGTTACTCCTCCTCCTTATGAATATAGAAAGTTGTAATATATGATAAGTGGAAAATGTGCTTCATTTGTTTACTGTCCTCTTGTATATTTGTCCTTTTTTTCCTCTCTTTTTCCTTTTTTCAGCACTGGGGATCAAAACCAGGGCCTCCCACATGCAAGGCAAGCACTACACCACTGAGCTACATCCCTAGTCTTCTTCTTTTTTAAAAAATACTCATTCACATTTATTTAGCATCATTCTTAGTTCATTTTTGTTCCCTTATTCATGTCAGAAATACTAGACATATTAAAGTTATTAGGGATATTAATCCTTATTATAAATGTTTTCCTAGTTTATCATTGTTCACACAAAAATTTTAAATTTTAGTCCAACAAGTCTGTTTTATGGTTTTGTGTTTGTCATCTTACTTAAGAGAACTTAAGCAAGGAGAGAACCACTCACTCTATTACTACACTTACTCAATAGTGTTCAGAAGTTCTAGCTAATAAAATAAGAGAATATAGCTGGGCATGGTGGTACATCCCTATTATTCCAGGACACAGGAGACTGAGGCAGTAATTGTGAGTTCCAGGCCAGCCTGATCTACATGATGAGATCCTATCTTGGAAAAGGATCTATCTATCTATCTATCTATCTATCTATCTATCTACATATACATATCTATCTACATACATATACATATCTATCTATCTATCTATCTATCTATCTATCTATCTATCTATCTACATATATAGGTATATAGAGAGAGATCTACATATCTATCTACATATACACATAGATAGATATGTAGATCTATACACATACACATATAATGTATACTCACATACACAATATACATAATTAACAAAACTTTAAAAGGCAGATGGCTATAAGATTAAAACTAGTAACTTTCATTTTAATCTACAGTATTCACGCAAAAATATAAGTAGGCAAAACATCTCATACAAAATAGTAGAAAAATACATTAGAAAAAATGAACAAGACAGGGACATGTTAATATACCTATTGTTGTTGCTGTTGGGTCCTGTCCAGTCATGTCTAACTCATAGCAACCCTCATAGGGTTTTTAATGGCTGACTGTTTCGGGATTACCTCAGGAGTGGATTGCCACAACCTTCTCCCATTTTTGCGTGCTGGGAATTGAATTCAGGACCTCAGAGACTGCAAAGAAGCTCTCTATCAACTGAGCTAAATCCCAGCCCGATAAACCTATTGATCTTGCTAAAAACTAAAAAGCCTTGCAAAGTTGTATCCCTACAATGGTAATCTCTGTGCATGTGGATATGTGTTCCAACAGAGTAAAAATAAAATTTTTGAATATGTCGAAAAGATTTTCAAGTACATTAGAATAATTTATGTCTGAGAATGGATAAGAGAATGTACAGGGGGAAAAATCAGCATACAGATGTCTTACCAGCTATTTAAAATATATCAAGTTATAGTACTAAAACAGTAAGATTTGGGCATAAAATAAGTCCAACTGACCAATGGAAAAGAATAAAATATTCTCAAATAATTCGCTATGAGTCAGATCCATCTTGACAGCATCTAACAACAATAAAAACAATAAATGGGAAGTTGATATTCAAAATAGGTGAGAGGATTTGAGATCAGCAGAAAATGAAATCTACATTTAACAAATATTTTTGGAATACTTCTAACCAATTTGAAATTAAGATATACTTGATAAGGATCAAACAATAGAAGTATTTAAAAAATCTTAGAACCTCCCCTTTTAAAATAAGTTTCTTAAAGATGATTAGATGCTACTGTTTGAATTTTAATAATTGTAAATAGCCTTTAGATGTTCCTTGCAGATTGAAAAATCACAAAAATAGAAGATATGAGATTATGATTTATTTACTTATTTAGCCTAAATTCAAGAACAGGCTGAAGTTTAGCTTAGTCAGTAGAGTGCTGCTCCACACTGCCTGAGGACCTGAGTTTGATATCTAGCACCACCAAAACAGGAGAAGGATGTCGCAGTCCACTCTTGAAATAATCAGCCACTGAAAACCCTATGAGGATCACTGTGAGTCAGACATGACCTGATGGCACATAACAACAAAAACAATTCAAGAACAAGGGAACCAGATGATGACAGTGAGATTGGTATAAACATTTTTTTAAAAGCAGCAAGACAATGCATATCAAAAATCCTTCAAAATGTTCATGCATTTTATCCAGTGAATACATTTTGAGAACTAAGAAAATGATTAATATGGGAAGCTTGATATAAAATGATATAAATTCTTTATAAGGAGAGGAAAAACAGGGAAGAAATCTCAATAGAAACTTATTTAGGATATGATAGTACAGAAGATGGCTAAATCGAGGTGGCTAGCAGTCGCCTGCTCCTCCAAAAAGAAGAACCAAAGCAAAAGGAGCATAGCTGCACATTCAGGTGAATGACCATGGACAAATACTGGAATTCAACAGACAGAAAAATATGAGCTTTGTAAAATCCAGAGATCTGGGACACCAACATAGCAAAAGAAATAAAATATTCCATCACCTGCCACCAGCTCCGCAGATAGGGGAGAGGGACTCTCCACAGTGATGAAGGTACAAAAGAGAGTTCCGGCAAACTCCATCAACACAGATATCAGCAATTCTAGCTATTGGAAGGGCTGGGATTTAGTTCAGTTGGTAGAGTGCTGCTCTGCAATCTCTGAGGTCCCGAGTTCGATTCCCAGCACTGCAAAAATGGGAGAAGGACCTGGCAATCCACTCCTGAGGCAATCGCAAAACAATCAGCCATTGAAAATCCTATGAGGGTGGCTATGAGTGGGATACCAACTCTACGGCACCTAACAACAACAACAACAACAAGGTACTGGAAAGTTTCACAGCCCTTGCAGGCTTATATGCTAAAAGAGACTGCAAATCTGCATAGTAGTCTGACTTTGGAAAATAAATTAATCTCCCAGTGAATCTCCAGGGTGCTATAGCCAGGATCTATCTTGAGAAGAGCCTGCAGCTACAGCCCTGTGGCATCCAATCCCGTCAGATCTCGGAAGCAAAGCAGGGTCAGGCCTGGTTAGTACCTGGATGGGAGACCGCCTGGGAACACCAGAAGCTGTAGGCTGGGAGAAGGACCTGGCAACCCCCTCCCAAAAATCAATCTGCCATTGAAAACCCTATGAACAGCAGAGAAGCACTGACAATAGTGTTTCCCCTGTTGTACAGAGGGTCGCTATGAGTCGGATACTGACTTGACGGCACCTAACAACAACATCTTGAGAAGAGACCTATTTTCTGAATTTGGACTGCTGTAAATGTCAGAAACCCCTGCACATTCTCATCTCTAGGGCCCCACAGTCACTTCACTGCACTGGCTCAGTGGGTAGCTCATGAGCCAGACTGGGCTTGGTGGAGTGAGTCTAACACAAACCCACTGGGAGTGCGACATGGTGGGGAATAGGTGCTGGGATGTGGAGGGGAGTGGAAGCCACCATTCTTAAGAACTGGGGGATCAGAGAGCCTGGCCCTTGGGCAGAAGGCATGGCTAGTCATGTGTGGTTTGCAATGGTGCCAGAACTAAGGATAGCTGCCCATTTGGTTCCTACCACCCCTCTCCCAGTGCTGTGCATGGGTGCCTGTTGCTGAGAAAGAATGCTAAGGTGCCACTGCTTCTCCACCCACATATGTGTTGGGGCAGTCTTATACCTCCATCTGTGACCCCATCCCTGGGTGCACAGCCTAAGAAAGTCCAAGGAGAAACTTTGCCTGGCCCTGGCTGGGGTTTATTTAGCTCAGTTGGTAGATTGCCAGAGTCTTTGAGGTCCTGTTATTGTGAGGTGCCATCCAGTCTAGCTAGAAATAAACTCAAAATCGCATAACAAATTGATATTCTAAGACACATCTTGAGGAGAAAGATGCTTACAAAAAAGTTCATTCCATAAAAATGATAGAAATATCTATTCCACCAGATGTACAGGCTTCACCAAAAAACCAGAAGAAATATGAAAAGGTAAGGTAATATGGCACCTCCTAAAGACCATAACTCTCTAGTAACAGATTCCAAATGTAATGAAATAGAATATCTGGTAAAAATTCAAACAAATGAGTTTTTTAAATCTCGATGAGATCCAATAGAGAGAGCACAGTGGTCCTTGCCTCTGCCTCTCTGTGAAGCACCTGAACCCACACTATAAATAGGTAAATGAAATTAGGAAAACAATGAAGGTTATGAATGGGAAATCCAGCAAAGAGGTAGAGATTTTGAAAAAGAATCAACCAGAAAATTTGGAAATGAAGAACCAATAATTCAGATAAAAATTCAGTGAAAAGCCTCAACACAGAATATACCAAGCAAAAGAAAGAATGTTAGAGCGAGAACAGGTCTTTTGAAGTATCACATTCAGACAAAAATAAAGAAAAAAAATAAGAAAGAACAAAGAGAGCACAAAAGATCTTTGAGATACCATTAAAAGATCAAATGTCACCAGGCACAGAGGCCCATGCCTGTAATCTTAGTCACTTGGGAGGTGGGGGTGGGAGGAGGATTTACAGGATTGAGGCCAGAGGCAGTCTGTGTAACTTAGTGAGACCCTGTTTCAAGATAAAAAATAAAAATCAGGCTGGGGGTGCAGCCAGTGGTGGAGCACTTACAAAGTATGTGAGGGGGCCCTGGGTTCAACCCCCAAGTAGCACAAAACAAACAAACAAACAAACAAACAAATCAAATGTCTACATAACTGGCTTTCCCAAAGAGGAAAAAAAAATTAAAAGTATAGAAACTCTATTCAATAAAATAATGGCAGGAAACTTCCTTAATCTTGGAAAGACATGGCTATCAGGGTATAGGAGACCTATGTTGTTGTTATTATTGTGAGGTGCTGTTGAGTCTAGAGCCCCAAATAGACATGACCAGAAAATATTCTCATTGCAACATATTATAGTCAAACTGACAAAAGTTGAGGACAAAGAAAAAATATTTTAATCTATAAGAGAAAAGGACCAAGTCACATTAGGGCAACTGCTTTAGACTAACAGCAGGTTTCTCAGCAGAAACCCTACAGGCTCGGAAGGCATGGAATGATATAATTTGAGCTTGAAAGAAAATAACTGCCAACCAAGATTACCATATCTGGAAAGGTAAACCTTCAGAATCAAAGGAGAAATAAAGACCTTCCAAGATAAGCAAAAATTAGGAGAATTCATAAAGAGTGCTATTCTGAGATCTCTGATATACTGGGTTCGATCCCCACAAAAATGGGACAGGGTCTTGGGAATCCTCTCCTGAAGTAATCTCAAAACAATCAGCCATTGAAAACCCTCTGAGGATTGCTGTGAGTTGGGCACAACTCATTGGCACCTAACAACAAGACCAGCCTTACAAGAGATTATTAGTTTTACACCCAGAAGTGGAAGAAAGTAACTACCATTATAATAGCATATAAAAGTATAAATTCCACTAGAAGAGTAAATACAAATAAGAAGTAGAAAAGGAGCAAATGTTATCAGTACAGCAAACCACCAAACCACAAAGATGAATAACAGAGGAAAAAACAAAGAATATTCAAAACAGAAAAAAGTCAACAAAATGACAGGTGTAAGTCCATACCTTTCATTAATAATTCTGAATATAAATGGTCTTAATTCTCCAA
>VMDO01000582.1:41039-48539 GCA_007922755.1 Pedetes capensis | reverse complement strand
CTTCAACAGAATAATGGATTAGAAAATGAGGCACACACACACACCATGGAATACTTCAAAGCCCTAAAGAAGAACAAAATTACACTATTTGCAGCTAGCCTGCAGCTGTATCACGGTGGTGTCCCATCAGGTCAGATCTCCAAAGCTAGGCAGGGTCAGACCTGGTTAGTACTTGAATGGAGGACCACCTGGGAACACCAGGTGCTGTATGTTTGGAGGAAGGACCTGGCACCTCAGACCCAAAAAACAATCAGCCATTGAAAACTCAATGAATAGCAGAAAAGCACTGACAATAGTGTTTCACCTGTTGTATACAGGGTCACTATGAGTCGGACACCAAATTGACAGCACCCAACAACAACAATTTGCAGCTAAAAATATATATTTGGAGATAATCATCTTAAGTGAAACAACTCAATCACAAAAATAGAATATCAGATTTTCACATATATGAAGAAGCTAAATGTGAAGGTTACTATTCTTTTTTAGTTTTTTGGTTAGATTTTATATGTCTTTATTGTTTATTTATTATTTTATTTATTTATTTATTACTTGGTGACTTTTTTTTTCTTTTTTTCCCCAAAAGATTAGAACTCTTTACTTTTAGAAAAGACCAATTCTAATGTTTAATGTATTGTAGTTATAGGGTCAAACATTTGTTAGCATACTTTTCTTTTTTTTTTTTCTTCCATGTTTGGGGTTGACCCTGGCCTTGAGCTTGCATGCCTTGCAAGTGCTGTACCACTGAGCTGCACCCCCAGCCCATTTTTTTAGTTTTGAGACAGGATCTTGATAAATTACCCAGACTGCCTCTGGTCTTGAACTTGCAATCCTCCTGCCTGTGCCTCCTGAGTCGGTGGGATTAGAGGCTTGTGACACAGCACCTGGCTATTAACATTCTTTTAAGAATGATTAATATTCATCAGCCTCATAAAAATAAGAAAAGAAAAGTTTATGTTATGTGAAAGAAGTCTGTGTTATATGATTCTGTTTATTTGAAATGTCAAGAGTAGGATTAGGGGTGTGAGAGACATTATAGGTAAGTGGGTAGGGTCTCATTTTGGGGATATGAAAAAGTTCCAAAATTGATTAAAATGATAGTTGCACAACTCTGCACATACTTTAAATGGTATGTGAATTATATATCATTAAAGCTGTTTTTTAATAGAAAGGAGGTAAAGTAATTTAGTATAATAAAATTTATTTAGACATTTTCTTTGATTTTTTGAATATCACAATAATTCTAAAAATTGCAAGTGATTATGAGTAGGGCCTCTTCATAAAAATATTTAAGCATTTAACTATTTTTCTTAGATATTTATGTGCCTTGGCATTCTGGCTTTTAACTTGCTTTCACAATGTTTACTTTGTTAAAGTACATATTGCTTACAAGATTTAGAAATTTTTAGGAGACAAACTAGTTCATTAAAATGGAAACAGATATTGGGAAATAGAGGTAAAATTTGAGTTGCTTAGTCCCTTCTTATTGGAGAAGGACATGGCTATGCACTCTCAAAGCAATCCTGGAACAATTAGCCATTGAAGACCCTAAGAGGATTACTATGAATCAGACCTGACCTGACAGTACCTAACAACAACAATCCCTCCTTAGGCATTTCTCAGTTTTTCAAGTTTCTGTCTTTGACTCTTTCTAACCATGACTCTGTATATAGCTGCACCAAAGGGAATACTACTGTCTCTGTCACACAATGGACATATGCTTTTGCCTTTCTTTAGTCATAGTTTGAGTTGTAAAAGTTCTGATGTAAATATCTGAAGATAAATTTTCCTAAGTTTCCATAGAAATTTTCAAGTATGTTTTCCTTAGACCTTGGCAGAAGGCTGATCTAATATGTTACAGTGCTAGGTCAACAAATAACAATTTAGTACATTATAACAATATCTATTGAAATTAAATTAGGATTATACAAGAATAATGTCTATAGCCATACCACCCTGGCATGTGATCCCATCAGATCTTGGAAGCTAAGCAGATTCAGGCCTGGTTAGCACTTGGATGGAAGACCACCTGGGAATACCAGGTACTGTAAGCTTGAGAGAAGGACCCAACAGCCCACTCCAGAAACAATCAGCAATCAAAAACCTTATGAATAGCAGAGAAGCACTGACATAGTGCCAGGCATGGCACAGTGTCAGATAGTATTCCATTCTATTGTACATTAGGTTGCTGTGGGTCAGACCTGACTCGATGGCACTTAACAACAACATCCAAGATAATACTTATGCTTACTAAATTTCAAACTCATTTCCATGTGGTTTTAAATATATTGCATTTCTCTGAAATAAGTTGTGATAAATAAATGTACACTTGTGATGTTTAAAAAAATTAAATAAATACATGAATAAATAAGTAGAATGAAAAGTCTCCCAACAAAAAAAAACCCAGGACTAGATGGCTTTACTGCTGAATTTTATCAAACATTTAAAGAACTAACACCAATCCTCAAACTGTTCCACAGAATTGGAAGAGAGTGATCCTTCCAAGCTCATTCTATGAGGCCAGCATAATCCTTCATTCTGTTTATGTGATATTATTATAATTATTGATTTATATATGATGAATCATCCTGGTATTCCTGGAATAAAATCTACTTGATCATGATGTATGATCTTTTGGATGTGCTGTTAAATTCAATTTGCTAGCATTTTGTTGAAGATATTTGCATCAAGGATATTTGTTTGTAGTTTTCTTTTTTCTTTCTTTCTTTTTTTTTTTTTTTTTTTTTTTTTTTTTTTTTTTTTTTTTTTTTTTTTTTTTTTTTTTTTTTTTTTTTTTTTTTTTTTTTTTTTTTTTTTTTTGGTACTTGTCAGGTTTTAGTAACAAGGTAATGCTGATCTCATAGAATGAGCTTCAAGAATATGATTGATGCCATCTCAAAAGAAGCTCAAGGAAGCACCCTAACCCCTTCTACCATTCTGCCATATGAAAATGGAGCAAGATGGTGCCATTTTTTAATCAAAGAGAGCAAACCCACACCAGACACTGAATCTGATGGTGCCCTGATCTTGAGCTTCCTACCCTACAGAGCTAAGAGAAATAAATTTCTGTTATTTGTAAATTACCTATTAATTTTATTTATAAATTACCCAGTAAGGTATTTTGTTAAAGCAACCCAAACAGACTAAGACACCTGCATTGCTTACCCCTTGAACTTGGGAGGCATCTGTAGCAAGCCTTGTTGCCAGTGCTCCAGGGTTATTTCTGAGGTCATCAAACCAGCCAATGTCTTGCCCTAACATTGCCTCAAAACCAAATTTACGTAGCCTTTTTGTGAGGAGCTCCCCAGATTTAGCAAAGTTGTATCCCTAAAACATAAAGAAGGAATCTTTAGTGATACTTTAACATGAAAACAGGAGAAATAGCCAAATCACTTCATGGAAAATGAAATTCCTCACCTGCAGAAACTGAGTGAAAATGGAGACACAGCCCAAGGCTACAAAAAGTAGGCACACACCATCAATCTGTGACCTTTGTTCTTCTTTATCAGGAAGTGAAAAAGTCTTTGAGAGACAGGAAGCAAAGAAGAAATGTTATTATTATAAACAAAACCAAGTAAATTTAAAGAGGTTTAAATGAAATTTCTCTTAACACATCAGTAGATATTTGTCCAAATCCATAGATTGTGCACTAAGAGTGAACCCTAACATAAACTATGGACATTGGGTGATCATGATATGTCAGTGCAGGTTCATCAATTGCAATGAATTTACCACCTTGGTAGGAAATATTGATAATGAGGAAAAGCAGGGGGTATACAGAAAATCTCTGTACCTTCCTCTTAATTTTACTTTGAACCTAAAACTGTTTTTTTAAAAGCCTTAAATATGGATATCTTTTGGTTTAAGATGGCAGATTGAAAGCAGCCTCTGTATGATGTGGTAAAACAAAGGAGTTAGAATTGGGAGAAATGGAGTCTTTTCCATAGAAAGAAGGTCTGCAGAATCACAGAAACCACAAAGTAGACTGTTGGTTTGTCCCAAAGAGCAGAACAGAGCTGAAGAGCAAAAATGACTGATCAGGACACATTTCCAGCAATGGCTTCCAGTGGAGGAGGAGAAATGATGTCCTCATCCAAAGTGGTAAGCCAGACAGCCCTGGAAGTCAGACTTGCAGTCCCACAGGATAAGACCACAGTCCTCGAAACCCTTGAACTCTTCCAGGGACTTGCTGAGGCAGTGGCTCTCCCTGTCCAACAGGTTAAACATTGGAGAAATCGCTCTCTTTCCCATGCTCCGTGCCTCAGAGGGCTTTCAACTGGCACCATCTTGAAAAAGAACCTACTATATGAGACTCAGCTACTCAGGGGGCCTGAAAACAAAGAATTATCACCCATAGAGAAACTGAGAGTGACCTGCCACAGCTCCAGTGTGCTACACACTTACAGTGAGCAACTGCAGTTAGCAAAGAGACAGGATGCTGACATCCACCATGCTGAGAGGTCTAGCCAGCAAAAGGTTTGGGAAAGTTACTCAGAAGCAAGTCTCACCCACTGGGGATAGGAGATGATCCCATCTCCTCAGGGAAACTACCAACACTGTGAACTCTGAGCTGTGGTCAGACAAAAAGACTCTGTCCTTACCTGACCACCACCTCCATCTAACAGATTCTAACATTAGAGGCCACAGAAAGAAGCTCTTCCACTACTTTCCTTCCCATCCTGTTCCCTTCCTCCTCTTCCGCCTCCTCCTCTTCCTTCTTCCTGTCTTAATCTGTTTGTGTGTGTGTGTGTGTGTGTGTGTGTGTGTGTGTGTGTTTATTTTTATCTTTTTTTTCTTCATGTTGTACAGAGGTAATTGTACTACCACAGTGTAGTATCCCCAACCTTTTTCTTATTTTTGACTGGGGACAGGATCACATTGAATTGCATAAGCTGTCTCTGGCCTGCGGCTCAAAATTCTGTTGCCTCAGCTCCCAGAGACAGTAGAGTTTTAGGGGAACAGCTTGGTATTTGCATCTTTTGTTTTGTTTTGGTTTTTGTTTTATATTGACCATATTTACATTGTTAATTTTCATTTCCTCAGTCCTTTTTTACTAATGTAATCCCTATCTTTATTCTTCATCAGGTTTTTTCCTATCTTTTCAGCCTCCCTGCCTTTTCCTGTATCCTTCTTTCTCTATTTATTATATTTTAAATGTTTTAAGCTCACTACTTTTTATTGCTCTGCTTATATTTACCTACTTCTGTTTATATATCACTTTCTTTATAATGAAATCATTTCTTTTTATCTTTAGCTGCTTTCTCTCACTCTTCCTAATATTTATTTCCTTTCTAGATGGTCTTTTTCCTTTCTTTGCCTTGAGGCATCCTCCTATCTCCCCTTTTTCTACCCTCCCTTTTTACTTCAGGAAAACACTATTTATACATTCAACCTAAGTATTTTGTAACCTCATAGAATACTCAATGTAATCATTGCCATTCTCTGTTATATGGGCTTTGGTGGTGCAGCAATTGACATTAAGTGATTTTAAATGTGTTTCTATATCTGGTTTGGTTGGGTATTGTAACTGTTAGAGTGGTTTGTCTTCCTCTCTGGGACTGGCACTAAAGAGTATGAGCTCAACAAAAAAACACCCACTAAGAAGACCTCCCAAATAAAACAGGAAGTGATATACACCCCTGAAGATGCACAAATCATAAATCAGAAACATGAGAAAGATGAAAAAACAAGGCAACACATGTCCTCCAACAGACCATGATTCCTAACCACTGAATCCAAAGATACTGAAACAGTGGAAATATCAGACAAAGAACTTAAAATTTTACTTTTAAAAATGATCAATGACTTCAAAGAGGACACAAAGAAGCAAATGAAGTAAGTAAGAAAATCAATACAGGACTAAGGTCAGAAAGTCAACAATGTAGATAACAAAGTCAGCAAAATAGATGAGAAATTCAGGAAGGAAATTGAGATTCTTTGAAAACAAATGCCAAACAGGAATGTTGGAAATGAAGAACTCAAAAAACTAAATAAAAATCACAGTGGAAAGCATCACAAGTAGACTAGATGAAGGAGATGATAGAATAATAGGAATGGAATAGAAGGTTGAGGAAATACTACATTCAGATATAAAAAGAAAAAAAGAAAAAATTAAAAGAACATGATCACAACTTTTTTAATTGGAAATTTTTAATGTACACATTAATGTGATTCATTCTGACATGCTTTTCATTGTGACATTTCCATATATGCATTTTGATATACATTATTCATATAGGCTTCCCCTTACCCTCCCGCATGTTTCCTCCCCTTCCCACCCTCCCCCATCTAAGTCTTCTCTTTTACTTGGTAATATTTTTCTATATGTCCTTGGGTTCCTGTTCTGTTTAAGATAGAAACTTTTCCTATACCGATCTTTGTTTTTATCTTGTTAGAACAATTGCATGCATTTTCTAGACCATTTATATTGACGCCATTCTTATCTTTTTTCCCCACTTTATTTTGACCCGACCTTTGAATAGGATTTTCCCTTCTTATAATTTTGATTCAGCTCCCACACATGAGTGAGAACATGTGGTATTTCTCTTTCTGAGCTTGTGTTCGTTCACTTAAAATAATTTTCTCTAATTCCATCCATTTTGCTGCGAATGACCTTATTTCATTTTTCTTGATTGATGAGTAGTATTCCATTGTATATATATACTATAATTTTTTTATCCATTCTTCTGTTAAAGGGCACTTTGGTTGATTCCATATCCTTGCTATCGTGAAAAGCACTGCATTGAACATGGAGATGCAGGTGTCTCTGTGGTATGATGACCCATCTCCCTTTGGGTAAATTCTCAATAGTGTTATAGCTGGGTCATATGGTAGATCTATTTTTAGTTTTCTGAGGTACCTCCATATTGATTTCCACAGTGGTTGCACCAATTTACAGCTCCACCAACAATGTAAGAGTGTTCCCTTTTCTCTGCAACCTCGCCAGCATTTGTTGTTATTTGTTTTATTGATCTTGGCCGTTCTTACTGGTGTAAGGTGAAATCTCAGAGTTGTTTTGATTTGCATTTCCCTAATGGCTAGGGATGTTGAGCATTTTTTCATGTGTTTCATGGCTTTATGGACCTCTTCATTTAAGAACTGTCTACTCAGTTCCTTTGCCCATTTGTGTATTGGGTTATTTGTTTCTGGGGGAGTTTTTTTTCTTGAGTTCTTTATAAGTTCTAGTAATTAGACCTTTATCTGATGTATAAAATGCGAAGATTTTTTCCCATTCCGTGGGGGTTTCCTTGACTCTGTTAATTGTTTCTTTTGCTGTGCAGAAGCTTTTTAATTTCATGTGATCCCATTTATCTATTCTTGTTGCAATTTCTTGAGCAATTGGGGTCCTATTAAGGAAATCTTTTCCAATGCCTATATGATGGAGTGTATTGCCTATCTTGCCTTCTATGAGTTTTAAAGTTTCTGGTTTTATGTTGAGATCTTTTATCCATTTTGAGTTAACTCTTGTGTATATTGAGAGATGCAGATCCACTTTCATTT